>CABHPR010144276.1:12563-39977 GCA_902168415.1 Peromyscus melanophrys
ATTTATTTATTTATTTATTTATTTATTTATTTATTTATTTATTTATTATTTTGATTTCTTTGAGACAGTGTCTTACTCTGTAGCCCTAACTGGCCTGGAATTTGCTATGTGGCTTTAAACTCTCTGAGATCCACATGCCTCTACCTCCTGACTGTTGGGATTAAATGTATGTGCCACCATCCCTGGTTTGGGTCTTCATCTTCTACCTGGTGGGTTCTTCATTTGTGATAAATGCTGGGATGAAAGGGAGAGAAAGGCAGATTCCCTGAATAGTAGACACAGGAGGAGAGTAAGTAGGTGGCTAACAGTCTTAAAGGTCTTAGGAGCTTTTGTCTCTGGTCTCCAAAAGTGTCTCTATTGTCATTTTATGGTCCCACTGTGTATAATAGATAAGAACTAAATAAAAATAAGTTCCAGGGTTGAGAATGTAGTTCAGTGTTAGAGTTCTTGCTCTGCATGCACAAAGCTGTGGATTAGATCTCTGGCATTTCATAAACCAGGCAAGGAGGTGCAACCCTTTTATCTCTTTAATCATCTTTAATCCAGCCCTCAGGGCTGGAGGCAGACATCTCTGTGAGTTCAAGGGGAGCCTGGTCTACATAGAGCATTCCAGGCCAGCTAGGGCTGTGTAGTAAGACACTGTCTCAATAATGATAATAATAATAATAATAATAATAATAATAATAATAAAAATAATAATAAAAATGCTGATAAATAATTATTAAAAATTAAATTCCAGGGCTGTAGAGGTGGCTCAGCTGTTCAGAGCACTGGATGCTCTTCTAGAAGACACGGGGTTCAATTTCCAGTGTTCATATGGCAGCTCACAATCATTAGTAACTCTTGTCACAGGGATCTGACACCCTCTTCTGATCTTTTTGGGTACTGTATGCATGTGGTGCACAGACATGCGTGTTGACAAAACACCCATACACATAAAATACATTAAAAATAAAGTTCAGGCATCTTTAAGGACAAACTGCACATTGATCTGCATTTTACATAAAAAATCCCCTTAAATCACAAGGAAAAGATTTTTTTTAATGTGTGTGTTTGTATGCTCACATACCATTTTCACCTTTTTCTGGTTTCCTGGGGGCAGGAGTATCAAAAGCTCAAGGTTATGCTCAGCAGCAAAGTGAGTTCAAAGCCAGTCTAGGCTATGTGGTATCCTATATAAATGATACATAGATATGTGTGTATAAATAAATAAAGTCAAAATTATTGCCTTGTACTCTATACCCTGTTGTATATGGCAGTTCAGTGATCTGTGTGGGCAACCAATCTTTCTGTTTGTTTCTGGAGTAACAAGTAATCTGCCTCCTGAAATGAAACGGGGCATAAGGCGTGAGAGATCAGAGGGTGGTCGCTGCAGATGGACCAGCTTGTGAACAGAAGTTCTGAGGAGAAGGAAGAGAGGAGGAAGAGGAGAAGCAGGGGAAGAACGGGAGGAAGAAAGAGGAGGGAGGCACTCCACTCCTACTAAAGACTCTACAAGGTCAAATGACTGAACTTCAAGATTAAGGCAAGTAAAAATGTTGCAGACCAGAGCCAATTATCTTGGGCTATTTTTAGCTCCTTTGAAAGCCGTCTACTACATACACCTATGTCTGACCTAGCCACCTGTGACAATCAAAACTTTATAATGTATTCTTAACAGACCACTTGCTTTCATCAATCTTAAAGCTAAGAATGCCATCAGCTATTATATAAAACCTGTAACAGTTTCTCCTGCTTTCCCATCACCTACCTTTCCCTGGCCCCACTGATGTACTTGAGAAACACTTTGATTTATGACTTTCTTTGTCTCCCCCAGTGGAACATTGTATTTATGGCAACCTGAATTAGTGTTCCCAGGATATGGTCCCTCAGATTTGGTCACAGAATAAATTCTCTCTCTTGTTCTTTTTGAGGGGAGAAGGTATCCTTACCCCTCTCAAGTAGGCGAACTCATGACCTCAAAAGCCGGATGTTATGAACAACTGATACCAGTGGCTTGCTCAGTCAGCTCAGAGTAGCTTAAAGGACCTCCCCACCAGAGCAGTGTTAGGTCCAAAGGAGAACTCCAACCCAAAAGACAGTTCCAAATTTCCAGAAATGAGCTCAGTCTGAACTATAGGAGGATTTCTGACAGATAAAAGCCATGCTGGAACTTGTGAAATTGGTTCCTATCTACCAAAAGGAGTCATTTCCCTTATCTCTGACAGAAGAGACATATAACTGCCTGGTAGCCTATCAAAGTGCATGCTGGCTTCCAGGCTCCCTCAGTATCACAAGTATCTGTTACACTTTTCCAAGTCTGTGCTAGCATCCTGTCTTTCTCCCCTCCTGCCCTCCCCTAGCCTCCCTCTAGCTCACAGATTCCCCGTTGCCCAGGACCTCATTCTCCTTATAACCCTGCTATTCTTGCTATGCTTTTTCTCTCTCTCTCTGCTCTGCTCCTGCTCCTCTCACTTTTTTCTCTATTCTCTATCTCCTGCTATTCTCCCCCCTCTCACAGAGAGCCCTGCCATGTCCAGTCTGCTGGCTGTGTTCCATCCACTTCTCTCTCTCTCTGCTCGGGACTCTTTCAGATACCTCTGGCTGTTCTTTCTCAAATATCAACAATAAAAACCTTCCCCCATTGTCAGTTTATACAGGGAGCAAACACAGAGAGCTTTTAGACTCCGGGGGTACTTAAACCCCTGTTCTTATGTAGCTGGAAGTTTTTCTGTGTCCCGCCTAGCCCGTGGTTGGGACAAATCTCTCACCCACAGTCCTGCAGCCTTTTATAAAATAATCACACAGAGGCTTAATATTACTTATAAACTGTATGGCTATTAGCTCAGGCTTATTACTGACTAGCTCTTACACTTAAATTAACTCATAATTCTTATCTATGGTTAGCCATGTGGCTTGGTACCTTTTCTCAGTTCTGCCTTGTCATCTTGCTTCCTCTGTGTCTGGCTGGCAACTCCTGACTCTCCTCTTCTTCTTCCCAGCATTCCTTTAGTCTGCTTGCCCCACCTATACTTCCTGCCTGACTACTGGCCAATCAGCATTTTATTAAACCAGTGTATCAAAGCATTATCCCACAGTATTCATATTCTTCCATCTTACAAATCTATTAATAACCGTGGTGATATATTGTGCTGTCAGGTATATTCAGAAACCTATTGGCTACAAATAACAGGTTAAGTTATGGGTAAAATGGGTTTCTGAGGAAAGGATGTCTCTATTCTGGAAGTGCCCACCCTAGGAAATGCAAGAGGGAAGGGAATAACATGAAAAGAAAAATATAATTCCCAGGCCTACCAGACCCTTTCTTCTGCTGCTCAGTCTCCTTGCCTCCTCACTTGCTCTAATTAACCCCTTGAATGTTTGAGTTACTTCTCTGTCCCATCTGAATTGTCTTTCAATGACATAAAAATGGGGATAGCTGTGGAATGAAAACAGACGAAAGTGTGAGACCTCTCCATTGTAGGGTCCACATCAGATTCCATAAACCCTCAAAAGTACATGAAAAAATTGTCTGTAATAAATACGTACAGGCATTTCCCCCTGAAATTATTCCTTAAACAGTATGGTAATGTTTAAGTTGAGGAGAAAGGCTATAGGCCACTTCAGAGATAATATGGTTTCCATTTCAGACCACTGCAATAAAGGGAACATCATAGTTTAGATGGAATTATATCAGTTATTTTAAGTAATCTAAAGGTGACAAGTGTATGCAAGCTGAACATTCTGGCACATGCCTGTAATCCTAGCACTTGGGAAGTGAAGGCAGGAGAAGTCAAGGACATCCTCATCTACATATTGAGTTTGAGATCAGCCTGGGCTACTGAAACCCTGTTTCAAACAAAATAAAAATTTATGGGAGAACCAGGTGTTGTAGCTCAGGCCTTTTATCAGTACTTAGGAGGTAGAGACAGGAACATCAGGAGGTCAAGCTCAGCCCTGGCTACATAAGGAATTTGAGGCCAGTCTAGGCTATATAAGATACTGTTTTGAATAAATATGAACATAGTAATATAATAATAATAATAATAATAATAATAATAATAATAATAATAATAATAATAGAATATTATATAAGCAATAATGTGGAAGCCAGGTGTGGTATTGTATGTTATTAATACCAGCAATATCAGGAGACAGAGGCAGGTGGAGCTCTGTGAGTTCAAGGCCAGTCTGATCTACATAGTGAGTTCCAGGATAGCCAGTACAATGTAGAGAGATCCTGTCTAAAACACACACACACATACACACATACACACACACACATACACACATACAGGTGTGCATAGATTATATATATTAAGTTTTGAGGTAGGACAAAAGAGAAGTAGGGTTTAGGTGAAAAGCACTAACTCAAATTGTCCTCTAGGACAGAATTATATTATTAAAACATAATTTTAATTAGAAATATTTTAAATTAAATAATTAATTAAATAATTAATATCTTTTATTTAGTCTTTAACAACTTAATTGAGTGGCTTATAGTTCAGAGGTTCAGGCTATTATCATTATGGTGTGACATGGCCACATGCAGGCAGACATGGTGCTGGAGAAGGAGCTGAGAATTCTACATCTTGATCCACATGCAATAGGAAGTGAACTGAGACACTGGGCATAACTTGAGCATAGGAGACCTCAAAGCCTTCCCCCATAGTGACACACTTCCTCCAACAAGGCCATGCCTCCTAATAATGCCATTTCCTATGAGCTGATGGGGGTCAATCACATTCAAACTACCTCAAGCAGCACAGTTTGACAATATAATAATAGTAGATTATCACATTCCCATGGTCTTTTGTAGTGGGTGGTTGTTTGAGACATGCCCTGAAGCATTGCCCCTAGTGAGGTATCAGGTAACTGTTACACCTATCTATGACCTTGAGGTACATGCCCCTGGGGCATGGCTGTTGGGGAACCCTTAAGACCTGGGATGCACTTATGTACTCTCTCTTTGCTACCTCATGGTTTTAGATCATGAGATCTTGGATCAGGCAGATCAGCGTGGGACCTAGCTCAGCTTTCCTGGACACAGATAAATCTCCTGTGATTGTGAGTTAACTCCCAAATAAATTCCTTTGCTCATTAAATAGACTCTGTGGATTAATCCCATTATGTGGTGCCCAATGTGGGGCTCAAACCCATGACCCTGAGATTAAGAGTCTCATGCTCTACTGACTGACCTAGCCAGGCAACAGTATCTCTGTGGGGCCCTGTAAGAAAGCTCATATAGTTAGGTCTCAATAGGACTAGCTGTAGATTCTGCAGCCAGTCTTAGAGTAATGGGTAAGGTTGACTGAGATTCTGGCTAGAGGTGTAGTATGATGGACCATCTCATCTTGGACCTGTCCTGGAGAGTTTTCAGTCCAAAGTTGATCACTGAGTAATGTTCATGGGTACCATGGCATCATTCTGGACTGGGTAGAGCCAGTTGTAGGGCCCCATCTTCCTTCTGCAGACTTTAGAGATTGCTATTGGAAAGACTTACTTTTAACTGTGGAAAACTTGAACATTTTTAATATCAAAATAAAAAGTTGGGATTTATTCTAGATAGAGAAAGAAAGGATCCTCTGAAAGCAAGGGCAAGCATGGAAAGAAATAGAATCTTGACAACCATGGTCCCTTTTATATTGTCTTTTTTTTTCTTTCTGTCTCATACCAGTCTTTTAACTAGGTTTTCAGTACCAGGCATGAATTCTCTCCTGTAGAGCAGGCCTCAACACCAATTAGAAAGCAGTTGGTCATTTCTATAGCCTTCATGCCACTATTGTGCTAGTGAGTGCATCTTGTCTGTTTGGTATTTCAGAATTCAGGATTCACCTCTGGGCAATACTGTTGATTAGTTTTCTCCTCCAACACCATCCACAGCACCTTTTGCCGCTATGAAAGCTAGACAGTAGGAAGGTTTTATTTAATTCCTAGTGTGATATCTCAATGACCTACAACCAAAGTGCATGGTGTCATTAGCAATAAGGTCTTCCCATCCAGTTCTGGTGATGGTGTTCTGGTGAACAACAAAAAGCAATAGTAATAGTCTGTGGGTTTTGTTTTTTGTTTTTTTTTATTATTATTATTTTTGATTCTCTGGAGACTCCCAGATTCACAGGAATGCCTACCCTTGGCACTGAAGTTTTCATTTGAGAACCCATGTCTTCTAGGGGAAGCATTGTCTACCGGTGCAGGATGCCTGTGATCAGCACCTTCACTTATATTTTGTGTTAGTTACTTTTCTGTTGCTGTGGTAAAATTCCACGACTAAGGCAATTTATAGAAGAAAGAGTGTGTTTGGGCTCGTGGTTGCAGAGGGATACGAATCCATCATGGTGAGGCACGGCAGCAAGCAGCTTACAGGCAGGAGCAGGAAGTTTAGAGCTCACACCTTAAACCAGGAGCATGAAGCTGAGAGAGTGAACAGGAAGCTGTGCGGAGTGTTTGAATTCTCAAAGCCTCCCTCCAGTGGCATGCTTCCTTCAGCAAGGCTATTCCTCCCAAACCTCCCCAAAGACCACCACCAACTGGGTACCAAGTATTCAAATGCATGAGACTATGGGGGACCTGCCCCTTTCAACACACACAAACACACACACACACACATACACACACACACACACACACACACACACACACACACACACACACACACTTCTATTTTTAAAAAAGCTTTTGTGAGAGCCAAAGTTAAATGTTAAGTTTTAATTTCTATGTCTTAGAGATCCATGAAACAAAAATACCTCTGATGTTTCAGAAGCCCCTTGCCCAAGGACAGATAGTTCCTGAAAGGTTGAAGGCTATTTTTTTTTTTTTATGGGAGATAACAAGTCACATATTTTCACTCCCCTAAACAAGTTTGTTTTACCCATTTGCACCGGATGTGCTTGATCACATGTGGGCAGGAAGTTCACAGGCAGGAAATACGTCATAATGTATGCTTGCCCTTGATTAGACCTGATGGGAAATACAATGAATTATGGGTTTTCTTTCTTTTTTTTTCTTTTTTCTTTTTTTTTTTTTTGGTTTTTTGAGACAGGGTTTCTCTGTGTAGCTTTGCGCCTTTCCTGGAACTCACTTGGTAGCTCAGGCTGGCCTCGAACTCACAGAGATCCGCCTGGCTCTGCCTCCCGAGTGCTGGGATTAAAGGCGTGCGCCACCACCGCCCGGCGGGTTTTCTTTCTTAAGCCTCTGCAAATTGTGAAATCTGATGATGGACCTGGCCAGAGCCCATCCACCTGGCCAGTATTTAATTAAAACTTGCTTCAAATTTGGCTTTAAACTGTGGTAGTGGTCCATTGGTGGGATTAACATTTATTTTTATTTTGTTTGTATGAGTGTATGTCTAGTGCTCTCAGAGGTCAGAAGAGAGCATTGGATCCCTTGGCACTAGATTTACAAATAGTTATGAGTGACCAGGTAGGTGCTTGGAGTCAAACCTGGGTCCTCTGCAAGAACAAGTGCTCTTGACTGCTTAGCTGTCTCTCCAGACCCTCTATAAGGGTATAAAAAAATACTCTAGTTTTGATTGAAGCGCTCCTTGCCCTCGCCTTTCTCCTGTTTCCCCACCTGATTCCCATTTGAGCCTTTAACCTCCAGCATCCCCAACCAGGTAAGAGTTTCATTAACTCCAGATGGCGGACAGGCAGCATAACACAGCACAGTGAGGTTCTGAAATAAGAAGCTTCATTCCCCTAGGTGTCAGCTCTACTCTTAAAGGTTTCATAGGGAAGGGGAGGCCTTGAATCACAGGGAAGCAGGCTTAGTTAATGTATGACCCAAGATTTGTTACCAAATGTATAGGAGTAGAAATTAGGTTGTGAGGGGGTCAGGGTGTTGGGTGTGTGTCACTTTCTCTGAATAGAAGAATGAGGCTTGGTTAACCTGAGACATGTTAGGCATAACAATAGACAGGCTGCCTCCATCCCACGTATCAGGGGTCATGGTTGGGCTTAGGGTCTGAAGATCTTGGGGGTGAAAACGTAAGTAGTCAATGTGTAATGTCACACAGAAAATACTACTTTTTGATCTCATATACAAGCAAGACTAGATTTTTCTTTGTTTGTTTTCTGAGACAAGGTTTCTCTGTGCAGCCCTGGATGGCCTGAAACTTGCTCAGTAGACTTGGGCTGGCCTTGAACTTAGAGATTTACCTGCCTCTGCCTCCTGAGTGCTGGCTGATATTAAAGCTGTGCTCTGCCACCCCATCACCATGTAGGAACCACTTAAGATTATATATATCTTTTTATCTTTTTTTTTTTTTTTTAAAAAAATAGTGCTAGTGGTTGAACTGAGGGTGTGGGGGTATACTATACTGTGGTTTCAGAATGCAGAATTTTCTACACCAATGTCCCGGACGCTCGCATTCGCTGGCACTCATTCCCTGGCATTCCTAGAGTACCCTCCAGCTCTGCAAGCTTCATTGTAAGTTTTCTGTCTTGATCAATTTTTATGGTCAACTTGACACAACTTAGGTGACTACCTGGGAAGAGAGACCCTCAACTGAAGAATTTCCCAGATCATATTGGCCTATGATCAAGTCTATGAGAAATTGTCTTGAATGATGATTGATATACCGGGGTTCAGCCCACTGTGGGAAGTACCATCTTTAGGCTGGTGGTCCTGGGCTATATAAGAAAGCTAGTTGAATATGAGCCAGCAAATGAGGCAGCAAACAATGGTTCTTCATGGTCTCTGCTTCAGTTCCTTCTTCAGGTCCTCCTCTGGTTTTCCTCAGTAATACGACTTGAAATACAAGCTGAAATAAACTCGTTCCTCCTTTAAGCTGCATTTGGTAATGGTATTCATTACAGCACAGATCAAATGAGAATATGTTCCATGCAGCTTTAGCACGTTTGTCTTTTTCTGTTCACTTTTTATTTTAATTGATTAATTAATTAATTAATTTATATTTTATGTATGAGTACTCTGCATGTATTCCTGCATGCCAGAAGACACCATCTTATAGATGGTTGTAAGCCACCATGTGGGTGCTGGAAATTGAACTTAGGACCTCTGGAAGAGCAAGCAGCCAGTGCTTTTAACCTCTGAGCCATCTCTCCAGCCTCTCCCTTTTTATTTATTTATATATTTATTTATTTATTTTGTGGTTTTTAGAGACAAGGTTTCTCTGAGTAACAGTCCTGGCTGTCCTGGAACTCTCTTTGTAGACCAGGCTAGCCTCAAACTCACTGAAATCCGCCTGCCTCTGTCTCCCAAGTGCTGGGATTTAAGGCGTTCGCCGCCGCCGCCACCACCACCCAGTCCACTTTTTATTTTTAATGTCATATTTTTACTGAACCTCTTCTGTGTTTAGATATACTTAATTTTCATCTTTTCGATTTCTTTATTTTTATTTTGTGTTTGTGTGTGTGTGTGTGTGTGTGTGTGTGTGTGTGTGTGAGTGTTTTGCCTGCATGAATGATGAATGTCTGTGCAGCACATTCGTGCAGTGCTCACAGAAGCCAGAAGAGGGTGTTAGATCTCCTGGAACTGGAGTTAAAGAATATTGTAGCCACCCTGTGGGTGCAGAGAATTGAACCCAGATCCTCGGCAAGAACAGATGTGGTCTTAATCACTGAGGCGTCCCTCAGCTCCTAGTTTTGTCTTTTAGATGTCTTGAGATATCCAAATTCTTGCCATTGTATTTTAATTAATTGCCTACAGTATTCTGCAATGTGACATGTTGCACAGGTGTGTTGCTGAGGAATATTAGGCTACAGGCACACTTCAGAAACACTGTGGCTTTAGTTCCCTACCACTAGAATCCAGAGAACATCACAGGAAGACAAGCATGTGTATATTTTGATTTCCCAATAGATCTAAGAATTTTTTTTGTCTATGAACTTTGTAATAGTATTTTGTTTGGATGATAATATATACACTTCAATTGAAACATATTCTGTGTCAATAAAGTCTTAGCAATTTTGACAGCATTTGGCAAGTCTTAAAATAAAAGACAACACATTTTGCCAAATGGACCAGCAAGTCATGAATGATTTCCTGTTGCATGCAGTGATGGCTTGAAAGCATTTTAGCCATGGTTTCAAAACTGGAGTCAACTCTGTCAGCTCTGCAGCTGCTCTTATCAGCAAGGTGCTCCACTAATCACAGCCCTCTGCTGCTGTTTACAGCGTTTCAATTACCTTCATGAGGGAGAGCTTGACCTCAAGAAATGACTTTGTCCAATCTTGAGAGGGGATTTTCCCATGAGACTGTAACATTCATTCAGTTGGGTCTCTAGGTTCAACTTCTACCATGACGGCGGGTCCTTGGGCCAGTGAAGGCTTTAAGCTCTCAAAGTTGTCCATGAGGGTTGGGTCAACTTCCAAATTACTGTTAATTTTGAATTCCAACTGCTCCCTCCCTTTTTTTTTTTTTTTTTGGACAAAGTCTGACTCTAGCTCAGACTCTTTTCAAACTCATTATGTAGTTCAGGGTGGCCTCAAACCCATGAGAATCCACCTGCATACCTGTGCCAGTATCTTAAATGCTGGGATTAAAAGTGTGAGCCACCACACCTGGGCTTGAACCATAAATGTTCTTATGACATTTGGAACTTGAATCTTTGTCTAGTTGATGATACATTCCTGTAATCTGAGCATTTGAGAGGTAGAGGCAGGAAGATTAGGCATTCAAGGTCATCCTTGACTACACAGTGAGTTTGAGACCAGCCTGGGCTTCTTGGGACCATGTCTCAAAACAAAAAAATACTGGGGCAGGTGGGATGGCTCAGTGGTTAAAGTACTTGTTGTCTAAGCCTCCCACTGACAAGGACCTGATCTGGATCCTAGGAACCCATGCAAATGTGGGACAAGAGAACTGATGTCACAAAGTTTTCCTCTGACAGCCACATGTGCACTATGGTACATACATACATGTATCACATCCACAATAAAAATAAATAAAAAAATAAAAGTCTGAATACTTGGGAAGCTAAAGCAAGATCACCCCAGGTTACGTAATCAGTGTGAGGCCAGCCTGGGCTGCATGATACCATATCTCAACAATAACAATGACGACAAAAACAAAAAACATAGAGAATCTTCTCTGGATACTTAAAAAAATTCATTTCTCAAATAATAACAATTTAAAACCAAAAGTACTCCTTGGACCACAGGAGGCAGAGTGGATGTTGTGTTAGAAAGCATGAAGATAGCATCAACCTCACCACACATGTCTACAGTGCTCTTGTGTAAGCGGTGCATTGCATTGTTACAGAGTAGTGTCCATATATGGAGTGGTATGTGGTGTGAAGGCATGGTATGGGGTGATGTGCAGTATTATGGAGTGGTGTGTGGTATTACAGGGTGATATGGGGTGTTATAGAGTGGTGTTGTATGGCCTAGTTTTATGTCAACTTGGCCCAAGGTAGAGTCATTTTGGACAAGGGAACTTCCATTAAGAAAACTACCTCACAAGACTGGCATATAGGCAAGTCTGTAGTGCATTCCTTTAATTGATGTTTGATGTGGGAGGACCCAGCACATTGTGGGTGGTACCACTTCTGGGCAGGAGGTCTTGGGTTGTATAGGAAAGCAGACTTAGCAAGCCACAGAGAGCAAGCCAGTAAGCAGCACTCTTCCATGGCTTCTGCTTGAGTTCCTGTCCTGACTTCCCTGGATGATGGGCTACTCGTTGTAAAATGAAATAAGCCCTTTCCTCCCTGCTTTTGAGAATGGTGTTTTATCATAGCAATTGAAACCCTAAGTAAGACACGTACGCATTATTATGGAGTGGTATTCTGTGTTGTGGAGTGATAGAGGATGTCATGTAGTATTATGGGATGGTAAGTGGTAGTGTGGGGGTGGTATGGGGTGTTATGGAGTGGTATGCTGTGTTATAGAGTTTTATTGAGTGGTAAAGTGGTATTATAGAGTGTTATGGAGTGTGATAGGATGTTATGGAGTGTTATGGGGTGGTATGTGGTGGTATATTGTGTTATGGGGTAGTATAGAGTGTTATGAAGTGATATTGGGTGTTATGTGGTGTTATGGAATGTTATGGTGTTATAGACTAGACATTGTTTAGGTATTTATTGCTTGTATACATGGTATATAGTTATTGTACTTTTGTATATAGTTTTTCTTATATTAGTTACAACTTTCCTTTTTTTCTTTTTATTAAAATAGAAAAGGGGAAATATAGTGATATTTTATTTGTACTGAAATGTGATTTGTATGTTAATAAATAAAGTGTTATAGACCTGCACTTGAGATCCTAGCTATATCTATTTCTTTATCCCTTTCCAAGCTGTCTGTGGTCTCAGGACGTATACAAAGTTAAAAAGTGCTACACTTTATTATGGAGTATTATGCTGTATGGTAGAGTGTTATACACTGTCATGGAGTAGTATGAAGTATTCTGGGGTAGTATATGAAGGATATAGTTACCTTTCCTAGAATTTGACAATTAACCTAAAATTTTTCTTTTCAGAATAAAGATACCTTCGCCCATACCCAGCAGGAAGCAATTTTAAGAATACGACGCCCACGTTCCCAAAGAGGTGGTGTGGGGCAGGTGGTTTTTTGGTCTTTTAATGGGTTTTGGGTCTGGGATAATTTTCATTGTTTAGAGGGGTTGGTTACAAGTTGTTATCAAGGGTTAGGAAAAGGGCTAAGCAAAGGAGATTAGATTTAAGGTTCTTGTTTAAAAAAAAAAAGAAAGAAAGAAAAGAAAACGACAATTACTAGTTTAAAATACTTTACATTGGATTGGATTGTTTTATATAATATATAAATTATATATATTGAAATTGATATTGTTAGAAAATGCTATATGTATATTTCTAATTGTACTTATACCATTCATTTAACAATGTAATGCAATTTTCTGATCCTTGAATGTTATTATTACCAACTATTAGAATATAAAGAAATGAAAGTTAGTAGTTAGACATTATAATAGAACTTGTAGTCATATTAGATATATTTTCAAAATTGAGCAGATATATTTTAGATAGACAGGTCATCTTCAAACCCTTCAGAGATCTACAGAAAGTATATGGTGTTCTGGAGTGGTATGTGGTATTGTGGAGGTAGTTTCTTTTCTTAAATCTCATAAACCAACTTCAGTGAGCTTTAAACTTTTTTCTTTTTCTTTTTGAGGCAGAGCAGTATTCTGTAACCCCGACTGCCTCAGACCCAATAGCCTTATTCTTCTGAGTGCTGGGATTAGAGGTGTGAGGTACTAGAACTGACTCGGGGTTAGTTTTTCTTCTTCTGCCTTCCTAGAACTGGGGAGAATTGGGTTAGGTTCTGGCTTAAGAGAATACTCTAGCTGGTTTGCTATATCTACACCTTGCTCCTTATCAGCAACAATGCTGACCTGAGTGCTGGTATTATAGCATGTGCCACCACCCCAGCTTCTTTCCTAGCCTTTGATTTAAAATGAGAGTCTTCCTTTCGCACTTAGAAATCGCAGTGGATGAGGTGCCTGATTCCAACAGTGCTGTCTCAGGAAAAAGAACCAAGGAATAGAGTCCCTAGGAAGCAGCTTGGAATTGGTGCAGTTTCAGTGAAAGAGGCATAATTTGCTTTTGCTCTAAAGCTTTGAGTGCTCACTTGGGCAGGTGACTAAACACAGGTGAAAGATTGGCCCCTTTGTCTTCATTGTCTGTCTTCTTTGTTGGCTGAAGGTAGAGAAAGAGTTCACTGCCTAAAGCCTGCAGTCCCTTTGGATCCCAGGAGCAGTGGGCTTATCCTTCACACCCAGAGGAACATGGCTATCCTCCCTCACACCCAGATGTGAGCAGTCACCTCACCTGAACCAAACTGAACACCCAGAACTGGGGATTTAGGTTGGGGATGAACATTTGCTTACTATGCCTAAGGCTCTGGCTTCATTCCCCAAGACATAAAAAAAATTACTCTTTTTTTTAGGAACCAGATTGGTCCTCTTGGGGGATGACAGCGACTAACAGATTGACAGTTGATGGGACCACTTTGCACCTTCCACTGTTGAAACTGAGACAATGATGGGGGTGGGCATAATCACCAGGATTGCTTCATTGTGTATAACTCTCACCCTGTCCCTAAACCTAAGTAACCTGAAGATGAACTAGGGTTGAGGTTGGATGCTGAGTCACGGCTGCTGGAGCTGATGGAGACAGAGTTTACCCTAAAAACTCCAGTTAAAGAGCACACATTGACTGGCTTTACTTTCTTATATGGTTTTGATCTTCGGCAACATGGGAGGCTGGAGAGTGGCTCAGTCCTTAAGAGAACTTGCTACTCTTGCGTATGATCAGAGTTTGATTACCGACACCCATGTTGGGTAGCTCACAACAGCCTGCATCAGCACCAGGGGATCCCACACCCTCTTTTCCTTAGGCACTGGCACATACACGGCATTCACACACATACACATAAAAAAAAAAAACAACAGAAATTTTTATAACAGCAAAGATCACTGCTCAGCAGTCTCCATGAGGAATGTGTGTAATAATAACATGCTACAGACACATGAAGTGAGCACAGGTCATCAGAAATAGTGCTCAGAGACTCCCTTGATGTAAGATGCCACAATCCTTCAATTTGTAAAAACAAATAAACAAACAAGTACCTCCCAAACCAATAGCACCAGCAGTTTGCAAAAAAAATTTAGAGTGGTAAAATGGAGTATATTGGTAAGATTTTTCTATCTGTTCTGCTAAAGTGTTCTTGTCAGATCTGCTCTGATAAGAACAAACAACTTTCCTACTCAATTAGCTTATGAGTTTCCAAAAATCCTTCAGCCGCCTTCACATCAGTACCTATACACTCACCACTCATTCTCACATTGGTTAATTAATAAAGTTTTTTTTTTTAAAGACAGGGTCTTATGTAGCCCAGGCTGGCGTAGAACTCACTATGTATTGGAGGTTGATTTTGAATCCGTGATTGGCCTAAATGCTGGACTTACAGCTGTGTGCCACCATATCTGGCTCAATTCTTGACTTGCTTAAAGCAGCCCAGGCTAGGAATAGTTGAGGTGGGATCTGATTATGTAGCCCAGGCTGGTCTGGGGCGCTACCTCCTGCCTCAATTTCCTGAGTTCTGGGATCACAGAGGCCTGTACTACCATATCTGGTAAAACTTTTCCTTAAATGTCTAACTTTTTGCTGTGGCCATGATGGTCACGGGATACATTACTACTTCTGGTCCTCAATCCAGGTTATTAGAACTTTCTCAGTTTATAATGTAGGCCCTCCTTAAATTCCTTGGAGGAGGCATGTTATTTAACAGCTTTTGTCATTTTGTTTCTGTTTTTTGGGATCACAGGATTGGGGCATGGGGCATGCCCAGTTGCCAAGAAATATCCACTGACGTTCTGCTGTTGCAGTCCTTAGTCATTTGTACTCCATTTCCAAGTCAATCACTGATGACTGTAGCAGTGGATTTTGTACGCTTAGGGGCCATAAAGAAAAAACAACATGAGATTAAATCAAGCAGGAGAAATGATGCAACCAAGAGGCCTTCTGAAAACAGTATGTATGAGGTTGTTAGCATGGCACTCTGGACTGCTTGGCACTAAATTTTTATTGATTTTTTTTTGAGGCAGGGTCTCACTTTGTAGCCTAGACTATCTTGAAATTCACTGTGTAGCCGAGGCTGGCTCTCACCTTGCTGTGATCCTCTTACCTGGCACTCTCAAGTGCTAGAATTTTAGACACAAGCCATCATGGCATACACTTCTATTATCACAAGAAAAAGGGATACTCTAAAACAATGAAGAACAATATGAGCTAGACACATAGCTGCTTGTGTTATTATCACATGGTATGTGTGTGATGTATGTGTTTTTGCAGGACTGGCAGTGTGTGTAGTGGGCTTATTTACACATGCACTGTGTATTGCAATAGGATGTTCTGTAAACAGGAATTATTAGCTCCTGTATAATCTCATAGGAAGCTGGGTGTGGTGGCTTGTTTTTGTAATCCAGGCACTCAGGAGGCTGAGATACGAGGATTGCCACAAGTTTGAGGTCAGCCTGGGCTATAGTGAGACTCTGACTTAAGAAAAATCACCTAGGAACGCTGGCCTGTATGTGGTCAGTCGTCGTTTTATGCCACATTGTTTTACTACTTCCTTCCATATACTAGACTCCTGACTGACGCCAACAATATTGGTTTTTATAGAAAAAACCTATTCCATGATCTAATGTGCGTCATTCTTCTAGATTCGTCCATAGGAATTGATCTTACATAAAAGATGACTAGAATTGTTTTTTTTTTAAATTTAGATTTCATTTATTTTTTTAATTTCATATGCGTAAGTGTTTGTCTTGCATGTATGTGTTCCACATGCATGCCTGGTGCAGGGCAAAAGGAGGTTTGATTCCTTGGAACTGAAGTTACCGGTGGTTGTCAGACACCACATGAGTAGTGATTATCCAACCTGGGTTCTCTGCAAGAGTAGCAAGTGTTGTTAACCACTGAGCCATCTCTCCAGTCCCTTCTTTCTTTTGCTTTCCTTTCCCTTTCTTTTTTTCTTTTGAGATTACATCCAGGCTAGTGAATAACTCACCGTGTAGCACAGGTGGCCTTGAGTACATATCAGTCCTCCTGCCTCAGCCTCGGAGTGAGATACCTGGCCTTGATGACAGAAGTCAGGAGAAACCAACAGGCTTTGAGAATGCTCCTCTGCACATCCTACTTGCAAACAGGGGTGCATAGTGATGCTTCTAGCAACCAAACATGATCTGTAGTGAGAAGCAATCAAACAAAGGCTGGCACAGGTCACATCTGTCTGGAGGGCAGGGATCCTGTGATTACCTGGTTTTCACTAAGGCTTATTTATTAGAGGGTAGCAGATGTGAGGTCATCAATCCTCATCTTCCTCCTCACTACTATGTAGCTGGAGTTTTCTCCAGTCTTGTCTAGCCCACAGTCAGGACAAATCTCTCTTACCTGCCAGTCCCGCAGCCACTCAGACCCAACCAAGTAAACACACAGAGACTTATGTTACTTATAAACTGCATGGCTGTGGCAAGCTTCTTGTTATCTAGTTCTTCTATCTTAAATTAACCCATTTCTTTTTTTTTTTTTTTTTTTTTCGGTTTTTCGAGACAGGGTTTCTCTGTGTAGCTTTGCGCCTTTCCTGGAACTCGCTTTGGAGACCAGGCTGGCCTGGAACTCACAGAGATCCGCCTGCCTCTGCCTCCCGAGTGCTGGGATTAAAGGCGTGCGCCACCACTGCCCGGCAAATTAACCCATTTCTATTAATCTATACTTTGCCACATGGCTTGTAGCTTACCCGTACTTTACATCTCACTTGTCATGGCGGCAGCTGGCAGCGTCTCTCTGCCTCAGCTTTCCTGTTCCCAGAATTCTCTTCTCTGCTTGTCCCACCTATACTTCCTGCCTGGCTACTGGCCAATCAGCATTTTATTATACAGAGCGATATCCATAGCACTACTAGCCAAAATGCTTTCAAAAATCTGGGATTTAAGCTCTTCCCTCCCTCCCTCCATCCCTCCCTCCCTCCCTCCCTCTGTTTCTCTCTTCCTTCCTCCTTCCTTCCTTCCTTCCTTCCTTCCTTCCTTCCTTCCTTCCTTCCTTCCTTCCTTCCTTCCTTCCTTCCTTCCTTCTTTCTTTCTTTCTTTCTTTCTTTCTTTCTTTCTTTCTTTCTTTCTTTCTTTCTTTTTTCTTTTTAGATAGCATCACTTGTACCCCAGGCAAGCCTCAGATTCATACAGTCTGGACTGACCTTAAATTCCCAATCCTTTTGCTTTACCTGTTAAACTCTAAAATTACAGTGTGAGCCTCAGTCAGGGTAGTTTTACAATTGCTAAGTTTCTTTCTTTCTATCCCCACAAACTCAGGCTGATTCACTTATTTCTCAGAACTCAGCAGCAGCATGCCTTGATGCCTTGCCTCGAGTTATGCAGGTGGTGCTTTCAGACAATTTGATATTTAGACTAAGACCAGAGGATGGGGTAGCCTGGGCAGAGGGTGTGTGTGTGTGTGTGTGCATGCACATGCTCATGTGTGTGCATGGTGTGCACATATGTGCGGTTCACTGGGAAGCCTTTCTTATCAGAGCTATGGAACTTCAAGCAGGCTCACAGGGCTTGAAATGGGCATCATGAGGATCGTATTAGAAATCTGCTCTGTTCTGCCCCATGAAGCAGGACAATCCCTTTTATTCCCTTTTCTGTAAAATAATGTGTTTTTCTGATCTATGGCACATTCAGTTTTTAAGGTAGGATCATTAGAGGTGCAGAAACATATGTGAGATAAAATCTTTACGGAATTAGAGTTAGTATTGGGGGGGCCCTGCCATTTGCAGGTGTTGGGTAAGGTGACTCACTCCTGCTCTGCTGTTCTGGCTCTAAGAAGGCAGAGAATGGAGAGTGGGAATTGGAATGAGTGGGCTGCTGATAGGATCTGGTGCTTTTGTTCTATAAAGAAAAACAAATCACTTTAAAGACTATTGTTGATGTCCCAAAGTTTCTGTGACTGGTAGTAAAGTTGTTGACAAATCGAACTTTAACCTGAACAACTTTAAAAGCAAGTATTTTGATCTGGAGATTTTTTTTTTTTTTTTTTTTTTAAAAAAAGCCACTTAGAGGTCAGTCAGGGCTACAAAGTACCAAAACAACAAGAAATCAGTTACCACCCGAGCTTTACAGCAGGACTTAGATCTGTGGTGGTGTGGTGGTGCACACCTTTGACCCGAGGGTGACTCTGGAAGCAGAGGCAGGTGTATCTCTGTGAGTTCAAGGTCTTCCTGGTCTTCACAGGTAATTCCAGGCAGCCTGGGCTACATAAAGAGAACCTGTCTCAAAATAAAAAACAAACGAAAGACGTGTGAAAAACTCGTGAAGCAATTTTTTTTTTCAGAGCTGAGGACCGAACCCAGGGCCTTGCCCTTGCTAGGCAAGCGCTCTATTACTGAGCTAAATCCCCAACCCCAAGCAAATTATATATATTTGAAACAGGGTCATAACACAGACCTGGCTGGTCTGAAATTTCACTTCTGATGCTCCTGTCTTCTCCTCCGGAGTGCTGGGGTTACAGCATGGACTGTCATACCTGGCCTCTGGGTTTTTCTCTCTGTGAAGATTTTAATGCTCGGTCAGTGCTTTACTTGTTGATCTATTAGCTTTCCTGTTCCTCACACTTGTTCACTTGCTGTAAATCCTGACTTACCACATCTCCCTTTGTTCTAAGTTGCTTCCTCATTGCTGTGATGCAACACTATGAACAAAAGCAACTTGGGGAGGCAAGGGTTTATTTGGCTCAGAGATCACACTCCATCATCCAGGGAAGCCGTGGCAGGAATCTGGAGGCAGAAGGTGTATTAGAGACCATGGAGGAAGGCTGCTTACTGTCTTGATCCATTTGACTCATGCTTGGCCACTTTTTTTTGTTGTTATTGTTTTGTTTTTTGTTTTTCGTTTTTCGAGACAGGGTTTCTCTGTGTAGCTTTGCGCCTTTCCTGGAACTCACTCTGTAGTCCAGGCTGGCCTTGAACTCACAGAGATCCGCCTGCCTCTGCTTCCCGAGTGTTGGGATTAAAGGCATGCGTCACCACTGCCCGGCCACTTTTTAAAATATAGCTCAGGCCCACTGGCCTAGAGATGGCACCGCCCACAGTGGGCTGGGGCCTCCCACATCAACTGGCCTATGGAAATGCCTCACAGACATGCCCACAGGCCAATCTGATGGAACAATTTCTCAACTGAAGTTGAGGTTTGGGTGACTCTAGCTATGCCAAGTTGATGAAAAATTGACCAGCACCCATTACTTTCACTTGAAATGTGGTGCTTCCATGTTTATTCAATGAAAACATTTCTACTGTCTTTTGTACTTTTTTTTGACTCAGATTATTTAAAGGTATTTTTTTACATTTCTTAGTGTTTGTAGATCATGGTTTCCTCCTGGTTTTGTTTTCTACTGTCATTCTTTTCTGCTCAGAGATCCCATTTTGTATGGTCGGGTGTTTTCAGGTTCTTGGCTTGAAACCTAATCCAAAGACTTGAAAATATGGGCTCACCAAACTTGCAAAAGAAGCAAGACAATTGCTGTCAGAGCATAGCAGTGGTGCAGTATGTAGAGATAGACTGTTCAGACTGACAGTCACATGGGTGAGGGCACTCAGCCCAATTACTATTTGGGGATTCCTTTTTGGGGGTTCAGGAGGAGGAGTTGATTAAGGGGTTTAGTTTAGATGATTTTCTAATTTTATTGATAGATTAAGTCATACATTCATTTTTTTCCTACTGTGCATGTCCCTTCCCATAATGCACTTGGTTTTAATCATATGTATCTTCTATGCATAGGTAAGTAGAGAAGTCTCCCTAAAAGATTACCAGAGAACTCAGTTTTGTCTTATGGCACAAGCACCCCAAACTAGCTCAGCCTGGGTTGTCCCTTCTAGTTCTCATACCTGGACATGTTGGTAATATACTTTGTCCTGGTTAATTTTCTGTCAACTTGCCACACATTCAAGTCCTCTGGGAAGAGTAGCTTCAATTGAGAAGATGCCTCTGTCTGATGGCCTGTGGGCAAGTCTGTAGGGCATTGTATTGATAATGATTGATGTGTAAGTGCCCAACTGGTGGCAGTGCCACCCTGATCAGGTGGTCCTGGGTGGTATAAGAAAGCAGGTTGAGCAAGCCATTAGGAACAAGCCAATAAGCGGGGCTCCTACATGGCCTCTGTTTCAGTTCCTGACCTCAGGCTCCTGCCTTGAGTTCCTGCCCTGGCTTTCCTTCATGATGGACTGGAAGCTATAAGGTTGAATAAACCTTTTTTTCTTGGTTATGTTTCTATTGCTGTGGTAATGACCGTGCCCAAAAGCACTTTGGGGAGGAAAGAATTTACTTGGCTTTGATATTTTGGGTCACACTCCAATGAGAGAAGTGAAGGCAGTACTGGGGCAGAGACCATGAAGGGATACTGCTGACCAGCTTGCTCCTCATGGCATGTGTAGTGTGCTTCTTTATACAGCCCAGGGTCACCTGCCCAGGAGTAGCACTGCTCTCAGTGGCCTGGGCCCTTCCATATTAATCATTAATCAAGAAAATGTCCCACAGCCTTGCCTATAGGCCAATCTTATGGAAGCATTTTTTAAAAAAGAAATTATGTGTATGTGTATGTGTGTATGTCTGAGTGTGAGTATGATTATGTGAGTGCAAGTGCCTGTGGAGGCCAGAAGCAATGGATCCCCTGGAGCTGGAGTTATAGATGACTGTGACCTGCCTGGTGAGTGCTGGGAACTGAATTCAGATCCCTTGGAAAAGCAGTGTTCTTAACTACTGAACAAATCTCTCCAGCCTTGGAGGCATTTTGTTGTTTGAAGTTCTCTGTTTCCAAATGACCCTAGTTGTGACAAGTTGGTAAAAACAAAACAAAAACAAAAATAAAAAGCAGCAACAACAACTAACCAGTCCACCTTTCCTGCCAAGTTGCTGTTGCTGATGTCTATCCCAGCAACAGAAAACAAACTAGGACACACTGGAATAGAAACTGTCGATATTTGATTGTTACCAGGAGTGGGGAAACCGCTACCATTGTCAAGGATGGAAGCAGGTGTAAAATGCAGGTGGGGGTCAGGAGGCCCTGGGGCTGCTGGGTGCACTGTTTGAAGAGGGGTGTATGTGTTATATGTTCAGATGAAGGAACTAGGCTTCCAAGTGAATTATTGCAAGGTAGAGGTGTAAGTGGTGTATATAAAATCAAAACCAAATGAGGGGGTCTGTCGTAGGGCTTCAGGGCTTCTATTGCTGTGGTAAAACACTCTTGTATGACAAACTTTTTCCTGGGGAGACACAACACACACACCTACTCACCCCAGATAGAGAGCCCACGACAGACCAAAGTATGGAAAACACCAAAGTCCAACTTGATGAGCCATGAGTTTTATTGGGATTGTTTATAGGAATATAGGTGAGGGGTTATTTATAGGAGCAGAAATGACTCAAAGCCAGCAGCTTCACCAAAGCCCACCCAAGCCTGGATGTTGGCAGCTCACAAAAGCTGGGAACCTGGAGTATACTGCACAGCCTGCAGGCAGCACAACAAATTGGAGAGTGTCCTTTCCGGGTGCCCTAGTTGGTATAAACCTCTTCCATACAGCTATTCTGATCTCAAAGTTTTCTTTGAAGCTCATATTTCTTCTATCTTGGGGGGTGATGGTGCTCAGATTTTATTGCTTACTCTGGCAGAGAGAGGCCTAGTGAATCTGGTCCATTTCAGGGACTTTCTGAAGCTATTTTGAGTTATTTACCTTCCTGTTTAAGGAGCATCTAACCAGATGGAATGTTTCACCCTCAGAGGAAACTCTACACAACAACATCACAACGAAAAATAAATTGAGGAAGAAAATTTATTTCTTCTTATAGCCTGTGGGTCTATCGTCCAGGGAAGTCAGTCTAGGAACTCAAGGCAGGCACTGAGAAGGAACCATGGGTGAAAGCTGGTCTTTGATTTGCTTCCCATGGCTTGCTTCTTCAGCTCTTACAGCTCCCAGGAACACCAGCCCAGGGCTTACACATCCCCCTGTGGGAAGGGCTCTCCCATATCCATCACTAATCAAGACCATAGCTCACAGACTTGCCTACAGGCCAATTTTACAAAGGCATTTCCTCAACTGTATTTCTTCTTTTCATATAACTTTGTAGCTGAAGTTTTCCTGGTCCTGCCTGGCTCCCACGGCCCTGCAGCCACTTGGACCCAAGTAAACACACAGAGGCTTGTATTAAAACTGCTTGGCCATTAGCTCAGGCCTACCACTGACTAGCTCTTACATTTAAACTAACCCATAATTCTTATTTACATTTAGCCACGTGGCTTAGTACCTTTTCTCAGTTCTGCCTTCACATTTTGCTTCCTCTGAGTTTGGCTGGTGACTCCTGACTCAGCCTTCCTGTTCCCAGAATTCTCCTCTATGCTTATCTTGCCTATAGTATACTTCCTGTCTGGCTACTGGCCAATCAGCGTTTTACTTATCAGCCAATCAGAGCAACACATTCACAGCATACAGAAAGACGTCCCCAGCATAACTTTGCTTGTGACAAGTCGACATAAAACTAGTCAGCAGAGGAGCTCAGGCTACTAAATTACCTCCTATGCTTCCTACCCCCAGCACCAGTCCTTTCTGATTACCTGAGACCCATGACTATTGTTTCTGTTCTCCTCAAAGTGTAGAGAGTCTTCCTCTGTCCCACCAGCCAGCTCCCAAATAACCAAACAGAGACTTACTATCAATTATGAAAGCTTGGTCAATAACTTAGCCTTGTTTCTAAGTAGCTCTTATAAGGTAAGTTAATTCATTTCTTTTAATCTACATTCTTTTATGTTACTTGGTTACCTTTACTTTGTAATGCTCCATGCTGCTTCCTCTGCATCGGGATGGCAGCTCCACCTTCTTCTTCCCAGTGTTCTCTCTGCCCCGAAAATCCTGCCTAGTTCTTGGCCATTTAATTTTTTATTAAACCAATCATAGTGACATATTTTCACATAGTGCAAAGGAATATTCTACAACATCAAAGGCTGTCTTTTCTTTGAAAAATAGACTTCACAGCATGTATTTGGTTACCTCTGGCCTGTTAGTATTTGCATGTTTAAAGTCTACTACAAAGAACAATGCCCACTTATGGCAGAACTAAAAACATACCACTTGTAAAAGGTAAAGTTTATGTGGGGCTGGAGAGATGGCTCATGAGTTTGAACACTTGCTTTTCTTCCAGGGGACCGGAGTTCAGTTCCCAGCTCCCATGCCTGGCAACTCACAACTGACTGTAATTCTAGTTCCAGGGGACCCATTGCCTTTTTCTGATCTCCATGGGCACCCACATTGATGCACACATATCCACACATGATGCTCAGACATACACATGACAATTGAAAATAAAAAGATAAATTCATTAAAAATAATTTTTTTATCTTGCACAAAAATATGGAATGCAAACTCTATAATTCCCTCTTTTGCTTTCCCCACCTTTCCTTCTCCCTCTCCCCTCTGTTTTCTTTCTTTCTGTACTGGTGATTGAACTCAGGGTCTTGAACACGATAGGGAAGTGTGCTACCACTGAACTACACTCATCTTTATAATACATCTTTATACCTACTGCTTAAAGTGCTGTGTATTGTTGCAACCAGGGCCCCACACATGCCAGGCAAGTGATCTACATTCCTAATGTTCCCGTCAGTCTTTTCTGTTTAAGTTTACTTTCATTTATGTGTACGTGTCTGTCTCAGCGTATGCTGTGTGTGTGTGTGTGTGTGTGTGTGTGTGTGTGTGTGTGTGTATGTGTGTGTGTGTTCTCAGAGAGTTCAGAAGAAGGACAAGTCATTGTGAGCAGTCCCATGTGTGCGTCCTAGGACTGGAACTCAGGTCCTCTGGAAGAACTCTTAACCACTAAGTCATCTCTCCAGCTCCATGTAATTCTTCATATTAGATCACATTGTTAAACATTAATATTACTATAGAAGCTAGAACTCAAGCAGTTATAAAATAGGAAAGCGTTTCTTGGGCTAGGAAGTATTGGTACTGAACATCTCAAAGACTGTAGGAAGTGTAACTAAGGTGCTACTATGACAAACGACATTTTGACCTTTGGTAACTGTCTTTGTTAGGGTTTTTATTGCTGTGAAGAGACACCATGTCCACAGCAATTCTTATAAAGAAAACATATATTTGGGGCTATCTTGCAGGTTCAGAGGTTTAGTCCATTATGGTCATGGTGGGAAGCATGATGGTATGCAGGTTGGCATGGCACTGGAAAAGTCTCCAAGAATTTTTTAACTGGAATGGCAGATAGCAGGAAGAGAGTGAGGTGTTGGACCTGGCTTCAGCATTTGAAACCTCAAAACCTACCCCCAGTGACATACTTCCTCCAACAAGGCTACACCGCCTCCAACAAGGCCACATCTCCTAATAATGCCACTCCCTGGTGACCAAGCATTCAGATCTATGAGCCTATGGGGACCATTCCTATTCAAATCACCATAGTAACTTCAATAAATACCTTGAAGTTAGACTTAAATTTTTTTATATAGCTAATCTATATTAAGTACCCCTGAAGAATGAGACATTTGCAAACTCTGAACCTATTATTTATTTTTTATCATTCAGATTTTAGGAGCTTCTAAACTTTTACACATGCAAGCTGTTTAAAAAAAAAAAGGTGAATGCTCCTTTAATCCTACACCTCTAAAGGGTTATAAGGAGTTCACTGCTTTAAGGTGGAAAAAGAGGGTTTTTAGACAGCAAGTAAACGAAGATCTTGGATTAAATATATTATTTTTGCTACAAGTTGATGCAATGTCTTGCAATTTTCCTTCATTCTGACTCTGAATGACCTATCGAGTCTGCAGGAAGGCATTTTTGGAGGCTTCTTTTCTCAAACAGAAATAAATTAGAGCTGTTATTATTTGTGGTGTATGATAGCGATGATTGTGATTCATTATTTTTGCTGTTATTTGTGCTGCTCAGGATCAAACCCAAAGCCTCAACCTGTTAGGCAGATGCCCAAGCACAGAGCCAAGTCTTTCAGTTCTTACTTCCACACTGCTTTTTGTTAACTCTTTTACAAAATGTTGGCTGGTTACTGTTTTGCTTTTCTTCCAGTTTTTAAGACAGGGTCTCTGTGGCAGCACAAGACTTCAGCTCAAAATTCTCCTCCTGATGCAGCCTCCTGAGTGCTAAGAAAACGTTCATGAACACTGTCACAGCTCCAGAGAATGTTGTCTCTTGCAAGTATATGTGTACACTATTGTTATAGCCATTAGAATTAAATCATACTGATTTTAATAGTCACTGTCTCTTTGCTTGAGATTGAATTTGTCAAGCATACTCTTTACAAACTTACCTACATTCTCAGTCTCCTTTGTTGTCTTGAGGTTTTTTTTTTTAATTCTTTTGTTTTATGACTTAGGGATTATCACCATACATTAATTAGTTTTTGAGGTAAGGTCTTATGAGCCTCTAACCTCCACCTTCTCAGTGCTGGGACCATGCCTGGCACCATAAGATGGTTGACTACCTCCAGTGGCTTTTAAAAAGCAGATTGGATATTCAGAAAATTTGGAACTATCAGAAACCCTTATGGTTGCTTTTTTTTTTCTTTCAGTTTTTGGTAAGGAGTCATGGAAAAGATTAGCCAAAATATTACCCCTCCTCAGGCTTTTAGGTAAGATCAGATGTAGTTATAAATATCTTTAAACTTCATAAAAAGTGAAATTCCTATTCATTTTCTTCACTATATCCTTATGCGTAGTAATAAAATACAAACTATAAATTGTGGATTATGAGCAGGTTTTAATTCTGGGCACGGAGAAGCATACCTGTAACTGCCTAGCCTTTGGGTCCTGGAGGCAACAGGATCAATCCAGGTCAGCCCGCTTTTAAGACCTCTTCTCAAGAAAACAAACCAAAATTACAACAGAATCCCAGAACATTTATTACACTCAAGTATTAAATAAAAAATCCACTAATGGACCCAGAGGGATGGTTCAACAGGTAAGGAAGGCACTTGCCGCCGAGACTGACAAACTTTGTTTGATCTCTGGGGCTCACATGGTGGAAGGATAGAGTTGTTCTCTGACCTCAATGTGTATGCCACAGCAAAGTAAATAAATGCAAAAAAACCGCTATTATTTCTATTCCATTTTCTCATTTTTCATTTATTTCAGGATGGTGTAGGAGAATGATGCACAAAAGAGTAATGTGTCATCGTATGAGAAAGGTTTTTTCTTTTTCTTTCCTTTTTTTTCTTTTTCTTTCCAGAGTGGAGGACTGAACCCAGGGCCTTGCACTTGCTAGACAAGCACTCTACCACTGAGCTAAATCCCCACCCAACCCAGAGAAAGGTTTTTTTTTCTTTAAGTAATATCATTGCATGTGCTTCAAGCAAGCAACCGCAAAAGTTTAAGATTAAAGACCAGTAAAAATGGTTTAGCCAGTAAAAGTCTGTGTTGCACAACTCTGACAGCCTGAGTTCTATCCCAGAAACCCATTACAGGTAGAAGGAGAGAACGGATACCAGACAGTTGTCATCTGATGTCCTTATGAGTGCACTGTGGCACATATGTCCCCATACACACCATGCACAAACATTGATACACACAATCATAATAAGATATCTTTTAGAAAGTAGAAGGATGAATCTACAAATTTACAAAAGCTTTATGAAGCAAAATGTAAACAGTCTACCGTGGAGAAGTAAACAATAAACAGGATGGGATGTAGCTTAGTTGGTAGTGTACTTGCTCCGGGTGTATTAGGCCTGGTTCAATCATTGCATAAGTCTACACTGGTGGCACACACCTACAGTCCCACACTTTAGAAGGAGAGGTAGGAGGATCAGAAGTTCAAGGTCGTCTTTGAATATATATTGACTTGGCCAGCCAGCCTGTCTCAAAAATCAAGAGGGGGTGGGGAAAGAAGGGAGGGAGAGAGGAGAGAGAGAGAGAGAGAGAGAGAGAGAGAGAGAGAGAGAGAG
>CABHPR010144276.1:40077-54320 GCA_902168415.1 Peromyscus melanophrys
TGAGAGAGAGAATGAGAGAGAGAGAGAAGAAACTTTCTATATAAAGTGAGGTGTGGGTGCCCACCCGTAATTCCTGAATTCCTGCCCCTGGGAGTTGGAGACAGAAGGGAGTACAGAATTATCTTTTGCTACATTACAAGTCTGAGGGTAGCCTAGGTGACATAAAACCCTGTCTCAGAATAGAACAGACAAAGTTTCCAGATAAATTTCCTATTTTCCATATTTTCTAATCAATGGGGTATTGACTTTGGAAGTATGTAATATTATACACTTACTGATTATTTAAAGGTCTTTTACCCACATTTTTTAATAGCGAATACCGAGTTAAGCATGAATTTGAGATCAACACTTGCCATAGGACTGTGCTGACTTCAGTCTGAGCTCTGCTTTGGCTGACCCCTGGATTTTTGTGTTAGGAGTTTTAACTTACAGTTTTCTTGATGTCCACTAGAGGGACCAGACCATTAACAGTACAGGCTTCTGTCATTTCCCACGTGGTGTAAAGTCCAACCCACTTCAGATCACAGCCTGAAATTTCCCGGCTGTTCTCCAGGGCTTCCTAGCTCCAAAAGGCCTACTTTATGAAAACATGTGAACACATCTGTAAAAACACTGGCGAGTCAGTATCACACAGTTTAGAGAAGAGTGGAAGCCGGTGTAGAATCGGCTGGATTGAGACTTCTCAGTTCACAGAACTGAGTTGCTCAGCTTTAGCACCTGCCAAGTCACCTTCTTACAAGTTTGCTAAAACATACAACTGTTTAAAGAAGGTAAAGGCGACCTTTGAAATATGACTTCCAGTGTGGTAAGTGAATGTATGGTGGGCTGCAAAAAAAATATGAAGATTAGTAACTAGCTAAAGATCAACAAAGCCTTAAATGTACTCGCAGTGTTTGGAATTCTGTCATTTGAAAATGTTGTCTTCCAAAATAAAGTCAATGTATACCTTAAGACTCTGAGTCACAAGTGTTCAACATTTCTGTTTCTTACTTGAAACCTCTGTAGTAACACATATTATATACTGTTTTTCAAAAGAACTTTATAATGTGAAGCAACACATTTTACAACCTTGGTTGTTCTAACTTAAAGTATTCTCACATTTTATGAAACAGCGTTTGAAGCAAAACAGGGGTTTATTTCATGGGAATACAGTTTAAGAATCTCATGGTGCACTATTTATTTTTCATATGAAAGGTCGGCCCCATCAGATAAGAATCACTTCGTAGAAGTAGAGATTCTGATGTTTTCCCACAAGGAGTAGCTTTCATTTCAGGGCCAAGTTGATTTAAAAAACCCGACTTAACCTAAGGATGTTCACGTGATGTGTTTAAAATGAACACCACCTCAGGTAAAGCACTCGGACCCATCTTCTCTCACAGCCACTTTCCTGCAAACACTGTAGCAACTGAATGTCCACTAGATGCCACACTTCCTTTGCTGTGTGGAGTGGTGCGGGCAGGCTTTCAGCAGAAGGAGTGGTATGTGGTCACAGGACCTCCCCATCCTGCAGGGATTTGCCTAATCAGGCACACTGCAGAGTGGGGCCAGGCTTGGGAAGTTGATGAGATCCTGAGGTGCAACCCCAGGAAGCAGGCATTTGCCAACTTTGAAGATCAACTCCAAGTTAATGGAACTTCTATTTTTTAAAAAAGTTAGCATCATTGCTTTTGATGGTGGAACCTAAAAAGGATTGTGCTTTTATTTCCCTTAATTATTTTTTAAAATTCTGTGTTCTTTTCTTATACTTGTCTTATTTCCTCCCTGGGGGTGGGGGGTGGGGGGTGGGGGAAGAAAGCAGATTTTTAAAATGTAACAAGGAGATAAAATTTAACTTTCTACAGAACTACACCGAATGAAACTAACTCTCTTTAGAGACACTGACATTTTTTGGAGAGGTTGTTCTGCCTTTTCGAGACAGTCTCTTGCAATCAGTTCTTGGCCTTGCCAGGTAGCTGAGGTCGATTTTGAACTCCTGATCCTCTTGTCTCGACCTCTGAAGTTCGGAGATTGCAGCCATATACCACCATGCCTGGTTTTATGTGGTAATGTGGATAGAACCAAGGTTTTATGCACACTAGATAAGCACTCTACCAACCTTTTAGCCCTGACACTTCATTTTTAGGAATCACTAAAACAGAAAAATAGGCTTTCAGTTTTCTCTGACTTTTTTTTGCGTATAAATATGTGTGTGATGTGTACACATTTATGTGTGCATGTTTGTCTATGTGTAGACATACTGTGTGCATGGGTAGGCCGGAAGTTGATGTGGGGTGTCAGCCTTGATCACTCCCCACCTTCTATATAAGTCAGGGTCTCTCAATCAGCTAGTCTAGCTAGCCAGATTGCTGGGATGGGGGCATTTCTGTCTGAGCCTCCCAGGAGGCCTCCAGTATGCTAGCGTTACACGCAGACCACCACACCCATTCAGCATTTATGTGAGAGCAGGAGACCCAAACACTGGTCCTCAGGCTTGCATGAAAAACACTTATCCACAGAGCCCTCTTCCCAACCCATTGTCTTTTTTGAGACATGTAGCCCATAGAGGGCCTCAAACATGCTACATGGCCAAGGGGATCTTGAACTTCTGACTTTCTTATTTTCTAAGTGCTGGGATATAGTCATACCCTGCTGTAACTGGCTTTCTTTGACATTTTTTTTGGTAGGCTGGATTCAATGATGAAATTAGAATTCAGTAAGTAAGGAATAAGGCATTGTCCTATGCCTCCCCACCTTTTGTTACCAGACAAGGCCAGCAGGACTTAAGTTACAAGTTGTTTAGTATACCTGAGAATTATCAAATACATCTTAAAGGGGATGTAAGTCATGGTCAACATTCAGTAGCACAGGATCAAAAGCCTACCTAGTCATGTGATTGTATAGGACCAGTCATCTGCTATCCTCTGGATTATCAGTTACCTAGACAATTCTTCCCTAGAACAATTATCTTGCAATACTGTTTTTTTTTCCTACTAGAACAATTATTATCTTGCAAAAATTTTTTTCCTATTTATGAAACCTTTTAGGAAACTATTCCATTGTCTGTCTGTCTGTCTGTCTGTCTGTCTGTCTGTCTGTATCTATCTATCTATCTATCTATCTATCTATCTATCTATCTATCTATCTATCTATCAACTACTCATCCATCCATTTTCTTTTTCTTTCTTTTTTTTTTTTTTGGTTTTTCGAGACAGGGTTTCTCTGTGTAGCTTTGCGCCTTTCCTGGAACTCACTTGGTAGCCCAGGCTGGCCTTGAAGTCACAGAGATCCGCCTGCCTCTGCCTCCCGAGTGCTGGGATTAAAGGCGTGCGCCGCCGCCGCCACCTGGCTCCATCCATTTTCTATTTATCAATCATCTATGCATCTATACAGCCACACATCTATGTGTGTATGTGTCTGCAGGTGCACATGTGTGTAAGCGTGAGCACGTGTATGTATGCATGGACCAAGGACAGACAACACTTTGGGCACCATTTTTGTTGTTATCTCATTGGATTGTAACTTAGCGAGTAAGCTAGCTGGCCCAGGAGCCCCAGGGATCTGCTTGTCTTTGCCCCCTCAGTGCTAAGACTACAAGTGCATACCACCATACTTACACCTGGATTTTGAAGGTGTAGGTTCTGGGAATCAAATTGAGGACCTCATGCTTGCAAGACAAGTACTTCACTGACTGAGCCATATTTCCAGCCTTCTCATACCTTTATTTTTCTTAAAAAAATTTTTTTTTTGAGACAGAGTCTGACTATGTAGTCCTGGCTGGCTTGGAACTCACTATGCCTACCAGAGTAGCTTGGAACATCTGCTGTCCCCACTCCCTGAGCACTGAGATTAAAGGCATGCACCATATTCAGCCCAAGGCCCAAGATGTATTTTATTGTGTGTGTGTGTGTGTGTGTGTGTGTGTGTGTGTGTGTGTGTGTGTGAGTGTGTGTATGTGTAGGTGCCTGTGGAGTCCAGAAGAAGGCATCTGCTCACCTGATGCTGGACTTACTCTTGGTTGTGAGTCACCCAATGTGGGTGCCGATACTCAATTTAGGTCTTCTTCATGAGCAGCAGGTGTTTTTAATTGCTGAGCCATATTTCCGCTCTTTCCCCTTTTTAAAGATGGGGTCTCATTCTATAGTTCAAATTGGCTTAGAGCTTACTGCACAGCACAGGCTAGAAATGAACTCACAGCAACCCTCCAGTTTCAGCCTCCTGAATGGGAGAATCACAAGCATGTGGCCTCATACTCAGTTCATATGTTCTGAGGAACAGTTTTCAGCTACCTCTCTTACTGTAATGAAATAAAAATTCCTTCTCCAGCCTTGTTCTCTGTCTCCCTGTCTATCTGTCTCTGTCTGTCTGTCTGTCTCTCTCTGTATCTGTCTCTATTTTCTCTCTCTGTCTCTCTGTAACTGACAAAATAGACTATACTTGTTGATTCCTTTTGGATAAAATATTTCTATATGGGAGGAAGATATTTAAAATATCTTCAACCTAAATTGCCTTAATTGATCAGTCTAGATAACCTCTATATCTATAGCAGGAAACTGTCAAAAATCCCAGTTATTTCATAGTTTCCCTAATATAAAATATTGTTAAGGATTCTTGTCTGAGAAACTTAATCAGTGTCTGAAAACTGTTTGAAAAAGACCCAAAGATGCAAATCAGCCAAGGTGTGGCTTGTGAGATGGTCTTAGACCAACAAAGCTAGATTGTGCCTGCTGCCTCCTGTATGCTGACCAGAGGACAGAGTGCATTGGGGGAGTGTGTGTTTTTGTGTGTGCTTTCTGAGTTTATATCAAAAGCCTCTGTCTATTTATAGGTGAAGGACATCCACAGACCAGGTCACAAACACAAAACAGGACAAAAGTTTCTTTCTTTATCTAAACATTGTTCTTAAGAAAAGATAATATAATCTACCGTAACTTGTTTCCATTGGATTTGAACAATATACTTATTTTGCTTTCATAGACACTAAAGTCTTATTTTCAAGGACAGTTTCTCAGAAAGAAACACTTAGAAATTGCCTAGAGAAAAACTGTAATAGTCAACATGGTTGAGCATCCAGAATGTGCACTGAACATCAGGAATACAACTTGCATCATCTCAGCATGGAGGAGAATGATGAGCTATGTCCTCTTTTTATAATTTAGATCCAAGAGATAAATGCATGGTGGTCAAGATTAGAAAAGGTTTGTGTCTAGATTCTGTTGTAGATTATGGGTGTTGGGAGCCATGTTTTATGTCTTGGTATACTGCTATTCTTCAGCAATCAAAAATCTTAAGAAAAAATTGCATTCAATCCTCCTAGAATTCAGAAATAGTAATAGAACATTATTATTTATTTGCATGTATATGTGTGTCTGTCTGAGTGTGTGTTTGTGTATGCATGCACATGTGTGCACCTGAGTACTGTGTCCAAAGAGGCCAGGAGAGGGCATCAGATACCTGGAACTGGAGTTATAAGAAGTTATGAGCTGCCTGACATTGACCCTGAGAACTGATTTTGGGTTCTGGGAGAGAACAGTGTGAACTCCTAACTGGTAAACCATCTCTCCAGTCCCATCAGTAGGATATTTAAATAAATAATAGACCAAAGTTGGATGTCAGTAGTGTTACTATTTTTGTTATAGCTTTGAATAAATTATATAAGATTAGAATAATTATACTTATCACATTTATTGCCACTTTACCTCTTACACGTATCCCCACTCAGGCCTTTGAGAAGGTGAGAAGGAACTTAGACATTCTTAAAAGTCTTTCTATCTCCTTTGGTGATGAAAGGGGATGGATATTGGTTGCTTAGATGACTTTCTGCATTGTCTGTCTTTTCCTTTCCCTGTTTACACCATTCTTGCTTCCCAACCAAGCAACAGAGGCAGCAAAATACTACATAGGAAATGGCCAAACAGAAACTAGGTCTCCAAGCAGTCTGCCCTTTGGTTTAACTCAAGCTTACTTTTATCTTTTAAGATCACTACTGGTCATCAGCTGAGGGCAAGAAGGCAATTTATCTCATTTGCACTCTAGGGCAATGACAAATTTATCCCAAGCAATGCCTTGTCATGAAGGGTAATTTCATTAGTTCTTCAAGACATGTGTCGATGAATGTGGACACCATGGGACACACTTGCATTCCTTATGTGATCACCTTTACTTTTGTTTTGTTTTGATTGTGGTTGTTGTTTGTTTCCCTCCTGAGACAGGTCTTGCTGTGTAGTTCAAGCTGGCCTGGAACTCATTCTGTAGCCCAGGTTGGCTTTGAACTCTAGGTGATCCTCCTGCCTTAGTCTCCTGAGTGCTCAAATTATAGACATGAACTCTCACCTGATTGGAGAAAAACAATGCTTAAATTATGTACTATAGACATTTCTTAAGAAGACAAAGATTTTTAGAGAGTTGAAGAATTAAAAAAATTGCAGTATTTCACTAACTATAAAGAAATGATCCTTTATCAAAAGTCATTTCATAAAATAAAGCTCTGGAGACTCAGTGGCTTCACTGAAGTCTTACAACACTGAAGAAAAAAGCATGTATGAGGTCAGGGGTTCAATCTCATGCACTACATTATTTTTGTTTTTCAGTGCACAGAATTCAAGGTTTAAATGCATTTAAAATTATTTTGTTTATTGTTATGCATGTGTGTAGATGATGTCAGGGGGACATGCCTGTCAAGCATGCCATGGAGTACATGTCAAGGCATACCTGTGGAGGTCAGAGGACAGCTTTGTGGAGGGTATTCTCTCCTTCAACTTTAAGTGATTTGGGGGATCAATCATAGGTGGCCTGGTTTGCATGCTTGCATTGCTGGCTGAGCCATCCTGCTGGTCCTTGAATGCATTTTTACACTTAGTTTCAACAAAAGTTAAGTGAAAAAAGCAATACAAAGACCATCATGCCAAATAAAATCCTTGTTCATTTCTACATGAAGTCCAAGCAAATACTAAGCTGGAGTAATCACTCCTGGCACAAATTAAACAGCCACATCCTTTACATGTTAATGGCACTGTAGTCACACATACACTGGACTCCAGTCTCATCTTTTACATGTTAAGTGCACTGTAGTCACACACACACACTGGGTCTTGGGCTGACCGTTGATTCTTTCCTTTCCCCCCAGATTTACGTTTTGAACTTATGACTATCCAGTGCGATGGTTATAGGGGGGCAAGGGTTTAGGAAGTCATTAGTTCATGAGGCTGAAGCCCTTTTGAATGGACTGGAAGCCTTATAAGAAGGGGCACAAAGCTCGCCCTCTCTGCGTCCTCCATCGTGCGAGGCTCTAATGAGAATGTGATTTGCAAACCAGAAAGGAGGTCTTCACCACAACCCAACTGTACCCTGGCACCACAATCTGTCAGTTTTTAGCTTACCGTCTTTTCTGTGGTTTGAACCAACCAATTTATGACATTCTATTAGAGTAGCTGGAGATAAGACCAAATATAACCTCTGTTTCTAACTGGCATCATTCCTACGGATGTCCTCCAGGTAGTACATTAGTTACTTTTCTTGTTGTTGCTGTGATAAAACACCATGACCAAGGCAACTTATAAGAGATTGGGCTCTTGATTCCAGAGGGATCAGAGTCCATCACGGAGTGGGGACATGGTGACAAGTGACAGCCATGGCAGTAGGAGCAGGGAGCTGAGTTCACACCTTTAACCGCAAGCTCAAAGCAGAGAGAACAAACTGGAAATGGCAAGAGGCTTTTCCCCCCAAGGCTCTCCACTAATGATGTGCTTCCTCTAGCAAACCTCTCCAAAGAGTGCCATCAACTGAAGACCAAGTGTTCAAATGCTCATGACTATGGGGGACATTTCTCTCTCAGACCACTACAGATAGTGAGGGTAGATGAACACAAGAACGCTGATTTCCAGACAGGAAATGTCCTTGAAGTAGATTGCAAAGTAGTTACAAATCCTTTCCCTCAGGTGACACATGTTTCTTTCTCTCAGTCAGCATGCTCTCCTGTTAGAGGTCATTTACTTCATCTCTGAACCTGGCCCCGATGACTCACTTTGAACCTTAGGAAGATAGTAAATACGACTGGAAATAGACATTTGGCTCATTTGGACTTGCCTCTCTTATTGTTCCTCAGAACTCTGCCTTTACTACCGTTTAAATACACCTGGGCAAGCCTACTGTGGTGGCCATATTTGTGTTTCACTTACTGTGTTGTGTAGCAGAAGTGTAGCTTTAAATACCATCTGACCATAGGAACATTCGGGGTCAACAGCTTTTCAGTGAGCATGCCCAGTGGTCTCACTAAAGTTTCTAGGTGCCAAGAACATCCTTACTCCCTGGAAAACCAAGATGACTGGTTATACTGGACACATGACTGAGTCTAATCCAACAGGTAGAGGAATCACCATGTAAACTCAGCCTGGATTTCTCATGCACAAAATCATGACTACCTTGTTTGTAGGTAGCAGAGTTTTGAGATAGTTTGTTATGTAGCAGAAGCTATGTGATACAGACTCTGAGAGACTTAGTTCATTTATCTCATTTTGGAGACGAAAAATAAGATTTTAAGAGATTAAAAGACCTACCTGTTTAGTTGGAACCTCAAGCTGGCCCCTGTATGATCTGGAAAACCCCATGTTTGTCTGTCTGTCTGCCTGTCTCTGTCTCTGTCTCTGTCTCTGTCTCTCTCTTCAAACCCCACCCTCTCAGAGAATCTCCAATAAAGAAAAGGCACCAAAAAGCCCAGTTCTGCATTACTGGAGACTATTGCAGCTTCCTACCCTGTTGCAACTAGCAGCCCAAGTCCCTGCCTAAGCATTCCAGCTCTTGACCATACTTGGGCATAAACCCAGCTAGTGGTGGACACATCATCACCCCTTGCCTACAGGCTATATAATCTCCCTGCTTTAGTTTGGGCATGTGGCTTCTCCAACCTCAATTTCTGGGACTGGAGAACCCCTCTGAGAGTTGCTTTGCTCAAATAAACCTGTTGTTACACTTTTTCAACTCAGCTTCATGTAGCTTACTGCATTGGTGGAGAAATCTATCATTGGGGTACAGAAAACCTATTACTAACATACAGGTTATAGATTTATTAAAAATGCTCAAGTTCATGGTGTTTTAATATCTAGTTTTGAACAGTCTTGGTACTGAACTGGAAGCAGGGAGCCCAGTTCTAGTTATTTTATGCCACATCTTTTCTAATTTCTTTGTAAATGTAATAGACGTTTACAGCTGCAATATCTAGAAACTACCTTTGGCTAGTAATTCCATTTTAATAATTTTTTCCTTTTGAGAAGTGTCTCATGTAGCTGAGGCTGGCCTTGAACTCCCGATCCTCCACCTGCCAAGTACTAGAGCTACAGGTGTTGTTAGCCAATTTGGAAAGAAGCATCTTTAAACACAGACCTGTTAAAAAATTTCAGTTATTTTTATTTCTAATTATTTTACTTGCTACTATATATATCATGTGAGTCTCGGCTCTATCTCAAGGAAAGCAATTAAGGGCTTCAACAAGAACATAACAAAACCAGCTTTCAAACTGTTTCAAAGGAGAAAGGTAACATAGAAGCCCAAAGACACTAAAATATTCTGACTGCTCCTTTTGCCACAATGGAAAGCTAGCTGGTACAGTTAAGAAGCGGAAATCTATTCAGGTAACTGAGAAAAGAAAAAGCCACCAGCTGTAAACCCCCAGCTGCAGATGGAAGAAAGAAGCATCGCAGAAGAGGCATCTCCAACTTCTCCGTACTGTAGTTTTTGTGAATGACCATTGTCATGTGTCTGGTATGGGATCACATTAAGAAGAAAGGACGAGATCATCACCGTGACCACACCGCAAGCCTCAGGAAAGCCATTGTCTGTTTCTTGTTGGAGGCACATTGTTCAACATTTCACCGAGGAAAATATCCCTTGGCATTTCAGGGGCCGAGCCGCATCTCTGAAGCTCCCTCAGCTTACAGTTATCTGCTTGTGAATCCCATGGTTATCAGCTCAACTCTCAAAAGGTGGCACCTCCCTGGACATCTGCTTTAAGTGATTAGCATGTACAATCCGTGCACGGGAGTTATTTGAAGTGAGAAATTATAATGTGCACATTTAGCATTAGCCGATTTCATACTGTGGAATAAGACCCTATTTGGAAAATTTAGACAGGATTTCATCTCAGATCTCTTAGTAGCTCCCCACTCCACACCCTGAGACAGAGCGTCCTGTTGCCCTGGCTGGCCTCAGACACCCTATGTAGCCAAGGATGACCTTGAACTTCTGACACACCTCCTGAATAGGTCTTTGTTTACAGGTGTGTACCACCATGCCCGGTCTCTGCTGAGCCAGGGGCAGAACCCAGAGCTTTGTCTACTAGGCAAACACTCTACAAGCTGAGTTATCCCCAACCTAGGAGCCAAATTAAATGTTACCAGAAGATAATGTAGTTTAGAGTGAAAATTAGGTTCTTTGAAATCTAGTTAATATATTTAATTTCAATTAAAATATTTTATCTCTTTGTATATGGGTGTTTTGGCTATGTGTTTGTCTGTGTACCATGGTGTACCTGGTTCCCACAGAGGCCAGAAGAGGGTGTCAGATACCCTAGAACTGGAGTTAGAGATGGATGTGAACTGCCATGGAGTGCTGGGGAAATGAACTTAGGTTCTCTGCAGGAGCAGCAAGTGCTGCTAACTGCTAAGCCATCCCTTGAGCCCGTATATATATTGAGATAGGGCCTTGATTTGCGGCTCTGACTGATTTGGAACTTGTTATGATTCCTAGACAGCCTTAAAATTCACACGTATCTTTCTGATTTATCCTCCCAAGGGCTGGAATTGCAGGCATGAGCCACCATGACACACTCCTTCTGTCTGTCTGTCTGTCTCTTTCTCTGTCCATCTCTCTGTCTCTGTTTCTCTGTCTCTCTGTCTCTGTCTGTGTGCGTGTGTGTGTGTGTGTGTGTGTGTGTGTGTGTGTGTGTGTGAGAGAGAGAGAGAGAGAGAGAGAGAGAGAGAGAGAGATATTATTATCACACAGATAAAAATAAACAAAGAAGCTCGTGTACATTTTTTTCCAGGAGACCATAAGGAGAATTGCTTCACTAGGATCCTTGTAGTCCAAATGACTTGGTGTTTTCAAGTTGCTCAAGTGTGTAGTGCACAGAGGGAAGCTCTCTGTAGATCTGTGGGACAGGTGTAAGGCACAGTAGTTTCTCCCAAGAGCCATCTCTAGCCCTGATGAGGGAGACCAGAATGAGGTGGCAGCTCAAATTCCGTTGCCCAGCCAATCTCCTGAGACTTCAGACAGGGAGCCGTTTTTGACAGTGGGTGCTGTTGTGGACTTATGTCTATGATGAACACGGATGAGCTTGTGTCCCTTTGACGGTGCATACTCCAGCAAGGGACATTCAGGGGATGAGGCCTTCAGTCGCTAGCTCTGCTTCTCCAGTTCCCTGAGTTGCTCTGAAGCCATAAACTACTTCCTTGGAGGACAGAGGGTAGCAGCCTACCCTCATTTCTTATGGCTTTTAAAAAATTATTATTATTTTTGTTTTTTTTCGAGACAGGGTTTCTCTGTGTAGCTTTGCACCTTTCCTGGATCTTACTCTGTAGCCCAGGCTGGCCTCGAACTCACAGAGACCCGCCTGGCTCTGCCTCCCGAGTGTTGGAATTAAAGGCGTGCGTCACCAACCCCGGCTCTTATGGCTTTCTAAAAAAGAGGGAGTAATATTTGTAAAAAACAAACAACTCAAAAAACCCCAAAGTCTCATGATATCTAAGAACTTCAGTGCACATGGCTAAAGAATAGCGTGTTTTCTGGATGAGATGATGACCAAGTGGAAGTTTTCTGAAGCCTTTTTTTTTTTTTTGCAATCTTGTTTAAAACACACCCCCCCCCACACACACACGATTTAACTAAATGAAAAGTAGTTATAAGTTTAGAGACATAAGAGAGTTCCATTTCAGTAAAGCCCAACAGTGAATGTCACTTAGTTACCTCATGCTTAGTTGTTACTGAAAATCTATATTAATTAGGAAGTATCCCCAGAGATGCTTGCACACTGTGGAAAAGTATAATTCAACATTAAGCTCTTGCCTCCCTTTAAAGGAGTAAGAAGATTTTGTCCTAAGCTTTTCCAGTAATTTATTCTAAAACTCTTTTGATTTCAAGTTAATTTTTTTTAGATTGATTAAAAAAAAACCCAAACAAATAGGGGAGAAAGAACTCTGGTTCATAGCCTGAATTATGCTAAAATCAACTAGTAATTTAAACACAGTGTGTTTTTTTTTTTTTTCCGAAGCCTGATTAGTGGCTGGCTTAACTTTTGCTCCTGAAGTGTATGCGTGTATTTCATGTATTGATGACTCTTTTAATCTTGTAAGAACCACATCCAGCAATGAATCACATTCTTCGAGTGAATAATTCAGTCCTGACGCCAACCTCAGAGGGGGAATATTGTGGTCATGCTGTCTGAACAGTGTGGTAGCTATGGCTACCTATATAATTCTTCCCAATGGAAAAAAAAAAGTGACAATGACATTAAATTTAATCAGGTTTCCCTTTTCTGTGGTTCCCACTGGGATGAGCCACTAGTGTCCTGCCTTAAATATTCAAAGGCCTTCCTGAGTAGTTTGCATGTGTTCATGTACCGGGACAATGTCCTGCTACTGCAGAACAATAGATCTGTCACATAGTGCCCTTGCAACTGGGTGTGAGGCTGGCTAGCCCCGCTGAGCACAAGGTTTAAGGGCTGGGCTTTAATCCAGGGGACATCTTAAGTCTCAGCAAACACCAGTAAGGAAATGTACATAGACACTGAGTGTCCTTACGTAAAAATCTGCAGGTGCTAAATGAGGATGCCGCTCAGTTTTTCAGCCTCAGGAAGGTGGAGGACCTGGTGCTGAAGCTCTCATGGTTGAAAACCTTTGAAAAAACAAACTAAGCAAGTATTTAGGAACTGAACTCACATCTATGCCCCTGTACTTCTGCAGAACACTCAATAGAGAGCACTTTATTTTAAATTACAAGCATAACTTAAAAATATTTTATACTCATTGTGTGTATCTGGGAGGATTTTAAGCTGGATGCTAATTTTCAAAGGATGAAAAATACCAAGAGAACCTGACTTCAGTCTTAGTGAATGTTCACATTGGATCTGTGACATTCATCTAAAATATCCCTGTTTGCTCATAACTTTGGTACTTGCAGATACAAAGGAAAACGCAAATTAATTTCTATCTTCTCCCCCACCACCCACAGGAGCATAAAACCAATCGACCATTAAAAACAAAGACCAATAAGCACAATTCTATATTTCTAGGAAAGAATTAAGAATTGTACATGACACTTTCTGCTTTGTAGACAGAGTAAGCCCATCTTGGGCTATGTTTAATTCTAAAACCTGGCCAGGAAAGTTTTTGAATAGTGTTAATATCCTTGGGCATCATATTATATAACTAAATGCAGTATTTAAGTGTTGTACAGTTATAATAAGATACTTACATATTACTTTCTACAAATATATATAACAAAATATGTAATGGAGGTAGAAATGGAATGTGTGGTAAATAAAACATTTCTTTGTTTCTCCTATTTCTTATCTTATTTCTTATTATCTTTGTTTCTTTATTTCTTATCTTTTGCTAAGTGTTAGGTTGCATTGAAATCAGGCTCTTTGTCTCAATCAATAGGCATGTTTAATTTCTACTAGCATCAATTTCAAGACATGAAAATTATTAGTTCATTGCATAGTTAAAAGGAAGATTCCTTTACAGATTTGTGTTTTAATTCACAAGGTAGTTGTTTGAAGATGGATAATTTGAAATTGTTTCTAATGTCAAGATCATATTCAAAGAAGTAAGCATCTCATGCATGGATGTATCAGAAAATCTTTTTCTAATGACATATCAGTGACCTCAGAGTCATGGAGGAGTTCAAGGTCAGCCAGTGAGATGCTCACGGTGGTCAGCTATTTTTGACTGACTGACACTTGTTTTTTAATCTTTGAGAATGTGATTTCATGTTTATCAAACTTTGACATATGGCATTGTGTACAATATAGAAATGGGGACCCTGTGCTATGGCTTTCCAAAATAAACTTGACACACAATATATTGGCATCCTCTTTAGGACAGATCAGTGTCAAAGGGCAGGAGGTCAGGAACGAATGGTCTTACTGAATAGTTTTCAGTCAGAGAAGGCAGGGTCCCCAGGAGAAATGCCCTTCCAGAGAGCCTCATTTGTGGGCTCCAGGCACCGCAGCTCAGCTCTCTCCACTTCCCCTATTATTTGGTGGCAGGATGTTAGAG
>CABHPR010144278.1:6469-19338 GCA_902168415.1 Peromyscus melanophrys
AGACTTTAATTCTAGGAGAATTGTATAGTCATGGTAGATTTGGGTCATATTCAGGAGCTCTATCTATAACTATGGAAATAAAGCTGTTTGACTAGTTGACCCATTCCAATGCTTTTCTTCTTCCAATCCTTTTCCACATGTGAGAATACAGTGTAACACGAATCTTAAAAGGTCTTATAAAAAAACAAAAACAAGACAAAAAACAAAACAAAACAAACAAACAAAAAAAGAAACCCAGAGCCAGATATTGGTGTGAAACCTGAAAGACAGAGAAACAAAACAAGCCAGTGACATTTTACCTCTACGAAAACCTCAGCCTCAAGAGAGAGACTTCCTGTTTACTCACGCCTTATATCCTTTCTGTGGCCTGCCATCTTTCTTCCTTCCTAGTGCTCAGATTAAAGGCACATGCCACCACACCTGGCTCTGTTCCCACTGTGGCCTTGAACTCACAGAGATCTAGATAGATCTCTGCCTCCTGAATGCTAGGATTAAAGGCTACTACTGCCTGACCTCTATGTTTAATATAGTGGCTGCTTTGTCCTCTGATCCCCATGCAATCTTTATTGGGGTACACAATATATCACCACAACACTGAATGGTCTTTCTACATGTGTCTCTGACCCTGCTGTTCCCCTTTTCCCCTCCTTTGCCTCCAGAGGCCTTGCTCCTTCCAGAATCTTGCTTCCAGAAATTAGTTTTTACCTCCACTTGTATCCTTTACCCTGACTGTGTTATAATCCACAAACTGAGCAAACAAGTCCATAAATCCACATCCTTTAATAACTCTAAGCATGGAGTTCCTGGTATGTATACTTTTTCTGTCTCCTTTGAATGCTTGTGTGTGTGTGTGTGTGTGTGTGTGTGTGTGTGTGTGTGTGTGTATGTGTGCGTGTCCATTTGAGACTTTAGATACACTCTCCATGAGCCTATTAAATTAATTTTTTTGATAGCTTCCATCTGTTCTCCCAAAGGACTTTGAGTTTACCTTTAGTATTGTGCTGGCTAATGTTATGTTGATAGCTAACTTTATGCTTAAAGGCTTGAAATTCCTGTGCTTAAGAGAACTATAAAGCAAAATTGGACTTCCAAATGTTAAGGGCTGTTAGGGGTTGATTTTTATAATTGCCTGGTCTTACACAGTTTTAAAAAAACTTGTTTAAGCAAGGTAATTGGCCATAAGGTCTATGTTGATTCTGCTTCTATAAACAAAAGCCAGCTTTGTAGGAGATGACCTTCTGCTTGCTCAAGAACCAAATGTAACTTTGTATTCTTTGTCTATATGAACTCCTGATGGTGTGACTGGGAGCTACACTGAGGAATCCGGAATCCCGGGATGGACCTGGTGCCAGAACATGACTAAAAGCCTCTCCTTTGTTAAACTTTATTCATTATCTGACTGGTGAATGTCTGCATGACCCCATCCTCATAACAGTCTAGCCACAACCCCAACCTACCTGGGCCCTATAGTACCATCCTTTCCCATCACCACACTCATAGATACAAGCTCTAGAGATGTTCTTAAGATCTCGGTTCTATAGCTATCTGAATCCATCTCTCCCTCAATGCCACTCACATCCCACTACTAACATAAATCTTGGACATAATTTAATTATTTATCCACTGTTGAAGCACATTTTGCTGCTCTGTAAACTTGTGGCAGTAAGATCTTTGCCTGGTTTTATGGCTATATCCTCCTTATCCCAAAGGTGCAATTAATGAGGCATGTACCCAATCAATAGTCAGTGAAGAAATAAAAACAATTGGTTTGAATCTTTACTTGTGACTCCAGGAATGTGAAGTGGGTCCAAATTATAGGCCAGAGGAAATACTCTTTCAAAATCTCTTTTCTCTAGAAAGCACATTACACGGCCAGCTGCGACCTAGCCCTTATTTACCCTTAATTCCTTAAGCCCCATTTCCTTTCTCCCCATTCTGTAGTGAGGAGTAGATAGAGCCCTGGTCTTCTGTTTTTCTTCCATTCTTCCTATAAACATTTTCTTTGTGTCCATCCCCTTCCTTATATATCTTACATCAAGTAAAAGACTGGAAACATGGTCTTCCTTGAAAGGGAACATAGCTGTGGTGAAAAAATAGCATTCTTGTTATTTTTCTCATTGTGGAGAGGTGGTGGGGGTTGGGGGATGGGGACAATGACATCAGCATCTATGAAGGAGATCCTCAGGCTGATTCTTGCTTTAGTGTGACATGATAAACTAAACCTATTCAGAGTATTGTCAGGTAAAGAAACTCATGTCTGTTAGGACACATGCACAAAACAAGTCAGGCAGGAAGCTTGCAAGTCATGTTTTGCTAGGCAAGAGATGAGTTTGCAATAAAAAGTAATGTCATAACTGATGGAAACAAATGCAATCAGCAAAGAGGAGATAAACCAAGAAACAGAAGATTTACACCACCAAGAACTTCAGGCAATCCCAGCAATGAAATTTCCTGATACAAAAAGATGTAATACGCCTTTAAATGTGGCTGGAAAATAAATGAATAAGTAAAATAAACCAAGATTTAAGAAGTCAAGCTAAAATTTGGGAAAAAAGAATATTTGAAAAAAAAAATCTACCAATATAAGCATGCAAAATGCAATCAGGGAAGATGAAGATGAGGAAAAGTTTACTAAACAGAAGAAGAAATAAGCCAAAAACAGCAACAAAAAACGCATTTCAAATTGCAGTACAGACTTAGAGACTGAGAAAAGAAAAGGAGGTAAAGGGATAGGAGGATAAAGAGAGATGGAGTTGTATGTAAAAAGAGAACAGAGTGATGCAGGAGAATCTTCGAAAGGACATGGGTTATGTTTCCCCAGAACAGTGGCATGTGTGGCTAGCATTGCAAATTCATGTCACTCAGATAAATCAATGAAAGGGTTTCATGTTTAGATATGAGCGTGCGTGCGTGTGCGTGTGTATTACGAGAAATCCACGGAGGGATTAAAGGAATTTATTGGGGAGGAAGACTCACCACCGCACAGGAGATTTATCGTAGGGTCCTGGAAAGCCGAGTTACAGTCCCACGCTATTCTTCCGCCTGAGTCCATCTCAGCACCCAAACCCACGAGGGAGAGAACAGAGAGGAATACGAGGATTAGAACAGAGGGTCTCAGGTCTTAAGGGTAACCCTGAGCCATGCCTCAGGGGCAGGTACTTCAAGGTCATAGGTAGTTAGGACAGTTAGCTGCTACATCTCTAGGGGCAGTGCTTCAAGGACATAGTTAGGACAGTTACCTACTACACGTATACGTGTCCACTCTTTCAAGCCTTCCACCCCATCCCTGCCCTGTCTTTCCCTCTCCATACCTTTGGCCATCGGTCAGCCTTTCTCTTTCTCAAACTTTGTTCAGAATTTTAGACTAAGTTGATAACACTCTCAATTATTTGACAATAACACATGTTTGGACAAGGTTATACTAATAATTTTGTTCATCCTGTTCTCACCATAAGGTACATACTGTGTGTTGGTTAACAAACATTATTCAAGTGTACAAAATCGTAGGGGAAGACAGGTGTAGTGTCACACATCTGCAATCCCGGCATCCAGGAGGCTGAAGCGGAACCATGCCAAGTTCACGGACAGACTGGGCTACATAGTGAGACTGTGATACGTAAAGAAATAAACAGTCAAACAAATATAAAAATCACAAAGTAAATAACAGCACTTAGGAAGAGTGGCAACACAAGTAATAGACAGGCTATGCTCTGGCTACATGTTTCCCTAGCGTCAGTCTCTCTCTCAACACTAGGTTACAATTGCCAAATTGCCATTAAAAAAAATCACAGATTGCTTAAAATTTTGCATAGATAAAAATATTTTATTATAGGGTTAAGGCAATCTGGTTGTTGGGCATATTCTCTTTTAGAAATGTAAACTGAAATAAATTTTTACATAAATGATTCCCTTAAAGGGTCTTACCCAACTTTACCTCAAGTGGGTCTTACAATCACAAAGTGTAAGCCTTGTTTCAGGGTGTGTTAGTGATGCCTGGCACCATTATCAGGATAATGAATCCATCTAGGCAGGTCCTAGGTCCTAGAGGAGAACCTACTATGGCCCTTCTGGTATTAAACTGACTCCTAATGACTTCCTGTCTCAACCCTTATCTGAGAAGCTCCTTTTAGCAGAAAATGGTAATTAACACTGAGACCTAATACTTGATTTCATGGTTCTCACAAAAATCATTTAATATCGTAAATTAATGAGAATAAAGAAATCTATATTTGCAAGGTATTGCTATCAAAGTATATTCCTGAGTCCTGCTCAACACAGAGTCTCAAGCTGTATGGTGTTTGCTATGATGGATTCGTCGCATTCATCTTCACAGTGACAAGAGATTGATACTTCTCTATGAAATATTTTTAAGTTTGGTTTTGGGAGACTTAAAGTGGCTTTTATATTAAATATTTTCTATGAGTGTGCACTGTACTTACCTAATTAATGATAATTTGAGCTACCAATTTCTTAGAAGTTTGCTACCTTTCTAAACATATTGTAAAGTTATACATCTTACACAGGAACCTGAAACTGCGGGTAATGTTCTGTATATCTCAAGGTTACATTTTAGTAACTGTGATTTCATGACTCTTCCTTCTTCTTGAATTTACATTTTAGAAATACACACATAACTCCCTTCTTTACTAGTATTATATTAAACTCATTTGTATTTTCACAGTATATCTTTCATTTAATTCTCAAGCTTTTTATAGTCATTGTCATGTGTAGAAATCTTACTTTATATTTTATGTATCTCAGTATTCTATCCTGTTTTAGTTTAGTTACTTTATATTAATTATGGCTTTTAAAGTAATCTCTGCCCTCTCTCTGGGTTCTATGTTCACTACAATTTTAGGTTTACTTTGGTCTTTTTCTCAAATTTCGTGTAAGAGATGGCATTTTAAAATTTCAGGTAGAAAAACACTGCACATACAGTTTGGTTTGTACTCATTTATTAAGTCTGGGAAAGAGTATATTCTTTTACCCCTCAGGTCCCTTGTATGTGCTTCTCACTGCCCTCTGGGGCATCTCCTAGAAGACCTCACCTCCACCATGTCAGCTCATTAAACTGAAGTTAACTTTATATTCTTGCTTGGGATAGCATGGCCTTTCCTGTTCATTCTGTTTGTATTGCTTTTATTGTGTTAATAGTACTTTCTGCCACCCGATTTACCTGTCCTAACTTCTGCAATGTTTCAAGGAACTCTGACTAGAGCGGATTTGGTTATCTTTTCTGAAGATTTTCTTGTCTGAGAAAATAATCGTTTCACCTTCATATTTCAAATACATCCTGTATGAAATAATAATTTTGGTGATCTCACACTTAATAATATTCCTCTCGTGTTCTGTGTGTGTGGTTGCCATACCATGCTTTGCACTGGAGCTTCTATTCTTTCCCTTGAACAGGTGCTTTGCCTAGATGGAAAACTATGGAGTTATGCTACGCTTTTCACCTACTTCCTGCCATTCATCATTCCACATCTGGATTTCTCCACAGCTGTCTTCTGGGTGACAGTTTGCTTTTGGACAGTTGAAAGTGATGGGTGCAGAAGTCTCCAGTCACCAGAGTGAGCTTCTAAGTTCATATAAGACAAAAAAGGAGAACACATACCTCTGTTGCTGAGAGATAAATGTGGACAATGTGAGAGAAAGCACAGTGGATACTTAGGAAGAGCATCAACAATGGAACTGACAAGGAGAGACTACCCAAGGCATCCTCAGTTGTAGCTCTACTAGGTCAAATGTCCACATATAGGAGAATAAGCAGAGAGATTGTGATTATAAGATCTTATAATTAAATGTTGCAAAGTAATACTGCCTGTGAGTCACGACCCACTTGGAAAACCTCTATCTTCAAAAATATTTACATCACGATTCATAACAGTAGCAAAATTACAGTTATGACACAGCAATAAAAATTTATGATTGGGGTCACCACAACATGAGGAACTGTATTAAAGGGTCACAGCGTTAGGAAGTTTGAGAACCACTGACTTAGCACATCTCAGAGTTGTATCAGTATTCTTTTGCTACTGATTTGAGACATGCTCAATCATTTGTATTTCACTAAAACTCCTAAAGTGGCTAGTATTCCTGTTTATCTCATCATTTCATAAAGGATGCATACTTTATGTTGTCAGTCATAATAAAAATGTTAACACATTATAAAGTTTATGCTGCCTTTCTTAAAATATTATTTGAGTTTACCTGGACTTCAGTTTATTAATCCATCGTTCTTTAATTAGTCTGATTTTTTTAAAGTAGTTTGCATTTTTAATTTATAGAATTTAGCTGTAATCTTTTTAGAGGGTTCTTTTAGATTATATAATGACATCATTTTGCCCTTTTCATTCCTCCTTCCAAACCCTCTCATATACCTCTCTGATAGGCTAAGAAGAATGAGCAGATAGGGGAGCCAGGAATACTCACCAGGTCAGACCTTGGTGGTAGATGTGGGAAATCTGAGTGGGTGGAGAGGTTGGATTCAGGGCAGAGGGAGCCTGTGGATGGTGGCAGGTAGAAAGGATTCTAAAGGTAGGCTGTAGCACAATCAGGGTGGCTAGACTAGGCCCAGTCACTAGCTGCTGGACCCAGGTTAGGTCTAGAGGTTTGGGAAGAATATGTGGATAGAGAAGGCCAGGAAGATACACTGGTCTAAACCCTGAAAAGGGATATGGAATGTCTGGCTGGCTGGGTGGAGACGCTAGATTCAGTACAGAAGGGACTGCTGGTTCTGCTTTAATCTTTAAAATGTCTTTTAAATAATTTATACATTTTTCTTATTTTTCCTTAATCCTTCAATTAACTTTCTGGTCTTCAGTCTATAATATCAAATGCATTGAAAGAAACTCTCAAAGAAGTAATAAAAAGGTGTTCAAGAATAGGATATTAATAATTTGACTACAAATTTAACTGTGTCCTAAAGATATTCTTGTGAAATGTGTTACTTTTAGTATATTTATACATATTTTTAATTTCTATTTTGGGTTTCCCCTTGACTTTGATATCAATTAGGAAAGTATTATTATATTTTTGGTGGTTTTTGTCAACTCTATTCTTTTTATTTTAGTCAAGCAAGTCTGAGTATGTGGCTAATAAAACAAATAATGTTTAAAGTTTAATTAAGACTTACTGGGTAGAGAAAGCCATAATTTTAAAGAAAGAAACATTTACCATCAACAATGAAGATTTTAATATTAAATGATCCAATGCATCTAAACAGTTAAGCTACTAATACTAAGATTCACTTCTTGTGCCAGTTTGCCTGAGCTGCGGGATTTTTATTGTGCTTCAGAAACTTGTGTGCTCACAATGTGATCAACTAAAGCTCTTGTGATAGTTCATTACTGAGTTTCTCTGAAGTCTACTCCAATGTTGGAAAAATTCTTTTCAGGTGCATATTCCCAATCACATTACCATCTTCTGAACATTAAGCTAAAACTTTATTGATTGTGGTTCCAGGTAAGAGGATGGAGTTCTTAGAAACTTTATAGGTCACACTGCAGCTGATTATCATATTCATGAACCTTTACTTTGTCTTTCCATCTGTTCATGATGCACTGTGACTTTGTAGTCATGTTTGAAGTGAATTGTTTAGTCCTTTACTTTCTATGATGAATTTCACACACACACACACACACACACACACACACACACACACACACACACACACACACAGTCTAGGGTAATTTGTATTCATTCTGAATTTTCTTATTTGTATATACAACTTGAAAACTTTTAAGCTGAGCAGTGGTGGCACACGCCTTTAATCCCAGCACTTGAGAGGCAGGTGGATCTCTGTGAGTTCGATGCCAGCCTGGGCTACAGAGTGAGTTCCAGGAAAGGCTCCAAAGCTACACAGTCTCAAAAAACCAAAAAAAGAAAAAAGAAAAAGAAAACTTTAAATTTTGTTCTTATTAAAATATTTACTCTTACTGAACCGCCAACCAGAGAGTTTGCATGGGATTGATGTAGACCCTCTACACAGGTTATAGTTGTGTAGCTTGGTCTTCGTGTGGTACTCCTAATAGTGGGAGCTGGAGCTGTCTCTGACTCTGTTACCTGCTTTTGGGACCCTTTTCTTCTACTGGGTTGCCTTGTCATCAAGCCTCAATAGGAAAGCAGGTGCCTAGTCTTATTTCAACTTGGTAGACATGGTTGGCGTTATACATGGGAGGCCTGCCTTTACTGAAGAGAAAGGAAGAGGAGTGGATAGGGGGAGGGGGGAGGCACTGGGAGGAGAGAAAGGAAGGAGGAGAAATTGTAACCAGGCTGGGGAAAATTAATTAATTAATTAAAATAAATTTAAAAATATTTACTCTTATTTTGAAATAGTTCAAACATTCAAGTCAGAATGAAGATTTGTATTATTCCTTTATAAAATTATAAAACACATTTATTTTTCATTCCATATTTGGGGCATTTTTTATGAGCTATCAATTTATATTAAAGACTTCATTGACTGAGAGGTGTGAGAATAGTTGAGTTCTTGTCTCTTGGCATTGTTCATTGGTTATTTGCATATTTTATTAATTAACCATTAAAAGTTTTGTTCCTTTAATTGTAAAATGGGGATGATAATTCTTCTTTGGGTTACTGTAAACACCACCAAAAGCGACTTGAACAAAGCAGTGGGAATACATATACACTCTGTTCATTTCATTCATCACTCATGCAGCTAAAGTCATTTAAATCCCTCTTCAAATGCAAATTTCTTTTATAAAACATTTTGATGTCAATCATATTAGTTATCTTTTTATTGCTGTGATAAAAAAAACCAAAAACGCACACACACACACACACACACACACACACACACACACACACACACAATATGGGCAAGGCACCTTATGGAAGAAAAAGTTTATTTGGGCTGTGGTTCCAGATGGATAAGAGCTCGCTGTGGCAGGGAGGCATGACAGCAAGCATCCAGCATGGCAAATGGTACGGGAAACTCAGAGCACATGTCCTCAAACGCAAGCAAACTAGAAGTAGAGTGAGGCTTTCAGGTCTCAAATCCCACACCAGTGACATACTTTCTTCAGCAAGGCTACACTTCCTAAATTTCCCCAAACATCACCCGCTGGGGACTAAAGAGTCAAGAGTCAAATACAGGAGCTGATGGGGGACATTTCTCATTTAAACCACTACAACCATCTAAGCCAACTTCTGTGGCAGATACTACTGATTTTTTCATAGTGAATGAAACAAAACTCTCATATAAAGTTTTAAAATCTGTGGCTGAAAACATATGATTTCCTGGGACGCTCACAGGGTGCCATCAGGGGTCGGGGCATCATCGAAAACTCCAAAGTGAGAACATTGTTAATATCTGTCAATGAATAAATACATCAAATAGGAACACTACAAAGGATTCATCTTAATCATCCCATTATCTGAAAAATGACTCAAAACACAAAATTCATCTTTCAGCACAAAGTAAATCAGGTGCTGTTTTCCCTTGAAATATTGATTATAGCTTCTTGGCAATTACATGACTATAAAAATAATCATGAATGGCTGTTGTCAAGGCTGATAAAGGTTTGCAATGGCTTGGTTGTTGGCAATGTACTAACAGCAATGTTCACATTGACACAATTCAGGGAGAGGAGATTTGCTAAATGGAAACATTTGTTCCCTTGAGGGCAGGTGGCTCTCAACAGGAGGTGGCCTGCACATTCAGAGCTTGGCCTTCTGTGGCCTTGATGCTCTGCCAATCCCTGTTGAGAGCTAGCCAGGCCAGGAGGCCTTTAAAAACCAAAATGCTGCTTTTACCTTTTTTTTTCTTTTTTTTTGAGTAGACACTTATCCACAGCATCTACAGGAGAAGAAAAAAAATAATATAGAAAAGGTGAATTGAGTGTTTCTGTGATTCTTGGATATTTCTAGGTTTTTTTGGCATAGTTTCTGTTATGTCTCTGACCAGCAGGTGGGTGTGTATGGTCATTAAACTTTTCCAAATGAGAAATATTGCTTCTGCCCGTTTCTCACGAGCAACGGCACTGTATTCTTAAAGTCACTTGCTTACAGTGACAATTTGGACTTGACTCAACGTGGATATCACATGACAGATTTTGGAAAGTAAGATGTCTCTTTGAATATTTAATATTTAAAAAAAACCAAGAAATGGGAGCTAGGAGATGACTCAGGAGTTATGAGCTTTTGTTGCTATTGCAGAGGACCCGGGTAAAGTTCCCAGCACCCATGGAGAGATTCACAAGAGTCTGTAACAGAAATCCCAGGGGATTTAATGCCCTCTTCTGGACTTTGCACTTTTGTGAATCTCCATATGGATGCTGCTAGATTTTTCCATGAGGTCCTCAATAAATCTAAATATCTACAGTATTTGCCAACTGTTAATTTATTAGGCTATCAAATGTGAATCTGCATTCTAGTTTATCAATTTTTTTTTCAGTTTTTGGTATTTAGAATTTTGTTTTGTTTTGCCTTTGTTTACATTTTAATTTTCTTGTTAAAGTTCCATTTAGTAGACAAGATTGGAGAGTTCTCTCCACCGCTGAAGAGCACTTGGGACTCTTGTAGAGGACTTGAAATCAATTCCCAGCACTCTTGTGTCAGCTCACAACCATCTGGAACTCCAGTTCCAGAGTGTCTGAGGCCCTTGTCTTGCCCCATAAGCATGTGGTGCATATACATACGTGAGATAAAACATGTATGACATAATACAAAAATAACTTGTCTCAAAAGGATTAAAATGGCATTTTCATATTAAAAACCAGCATTTTCATATGCTATATAGAGCTATGTTATATAGATGCCTTCTAACTCTAATACTTGAATGTTTTGTTGTTTTTTTATTTTATTATTCAGCTGTTTCTCATTCCCAGTATCATGTTAGCTTATGTGTGCTGGGGTGTGTCTATATTAGCTATACATTCTTATTTTCCTTGTGAAGAAACTTTTGATCCTTACAGGAAGGTAATTGCGAATTTGCTTTTTGCCTGATACCTACATGTGTCGTCAATTATAAAACAGAACTCTTTACTTCAGGTTTGAAGACTACCTGACTGATTTGCATGTTAATTAAAACTGATAAATGGATTATAATTATACTTTCACCCTCACCCATCAATATTTCTTGTATTTATGCTTTATCTACTACATCTTACTTACTATGCATTCTTGCACTTTAGGTTTTACTTTTATAATATTGGCTTAACTCTTAGTATTATAACATTGAATGGACAACCTTATAATATTTCCCTACGAGATGGGCACCAGCCTGTCACTTCTTCTCAGCTGAATTCAAGGCTGTTATAACGAAGGTAGGTAAATTCTCCTTAATATCAACAGAAACCTGAGAGAGAAAGCAAGGTTTTGAGAGGGCCAGGGATCCAAATAATGGCCATGATAGGCTCCTGATAGCCCTGCCAGAGACCAGGTCTTAGTTTTGGTTTACTGGAGCTGACTGGAGCTGAGCAAGCAGTTCTCAGAAAAACCACTCATCAGGGCCAACCAATCATCAGGTGCCCCACAGCCTTCTGCTAGCTGAAGGTAGATTTCCCCACCCTGCTTCTGGAAAGTCCCTGACTGCCATAAAATGTGAGGAAGGACCCATTTAGTTCTTTTTATGAATTCTATTCTCTTGCTTTTGGGATAACAATTGTTTATCTCTCCCAAAAAGTTACTGCAGGCTCTTTGTCAGTATTCATTATCTTTCCATAAAGAGGATATCTCCTCATTAGTTAAGGGTACTACAATTTCTGCTGGGTCCATTCCTGTTAATTGATGAAGCCTTAATTTTCCTTTTAGAATCAAATCAGAGATCTTTTCCACATGAGTTTTTAATTTCTTACTTGGTTTATGTGGTAGAAATATCCATCCCATTATAATATCTTCCCTCTGCATCAAAATTTCTGTGGGGGAGTGTCTATAAGAGAATATAATTAGAATGCAGTTAAGTTCTGGATTCAGATAATCCACATGTGTTTCTTGTATTTTCTTTTCTACTAGAGCCAATTGCTTCTCAGCTTCAGCTGACAATTCTCTTGACTGTTTAAGTCCTTTGTCCCCTTTCAAGGTATTAGCCAAATTTATTAGTCCATCTTTAGGTATTCCAATAATAGCCTATAAGTTGGAAATGCTTCCTAACAATTTTTGAAAATCATTAAGGGTCTGCAATAGATCTCTCCTGAGTTGTACCTTTTGGGGGTCTAATTTTTTGGAGATCCATCTTATATCCTAAGTAATTAATAGAATTTCCTCTTTGTATCTTTTCAGAAGCAATTTTTAGTCCCCAGTGATGTGAAACTTACTTTACTTTTTCAAACATTCTTTCTAAGGTACCTGACTTTGGATCAGCTAATAAGACATCATCCATATAATGATAAAATATACAATGTGGAAATTTCACACAAATTATTTCCAATGGTTTTTGCACAAAATTATTGGTACAGGGTAGGGGTATTTAACATTCCCTGTTGGAGGATCTTCCATTGATATCTCTTGACTGCCTGGGAATTATTATATTTAGGTACTATGAAGGCAAGTTTTTCTCTCTACTTTTCTTGTAAAGGTATGGAAAAGAAACAGTTTTTTTTTTTAAGTAAATAACTATAATAGAACATTCATTGGGTAACAGATAGGGCAAGGACATCCCATTCTGTAGGGAGTCCTTAGGCTGAATTTCGTTATTAATGGCTCTCAGATCTGTCAGCATTCTCCAATTATCAGAATTCTTTTTAATAACAAATACAGGAGAATTCCAAGGGCTGACAGATTCTTCAATGTATTGAGCATTTAACTGCTCTTGAACTGCCTGTGCTTTTCTCTCTCTTTCTTTCTTTCTTTCTTTCTTTCTTTCTTTCTTTCTTTCTTTCTTTCTTTCTTTCTTTCTTTCTTTCTTT
>CABHPR010144278.1:19348-40334 GCA_902168415.1 Peromyscus melanophrys
TTTCTTTCTTTCTTTCTTTCTTTCTTTCTTTCTTTCTTTCTTTCTTTTTTCCAGAGCTGAGGACCAAACCTAGGGCCTTGTGCTTGCTAGGCAAGCACTCTACCACTGAACTAAATCCCCAACCCCAAACTGGTTGTTCTAAAGCTTGTAGTTTCTCTTTTGTCATAGGCCATTGTCCAACCCAGATAGGTTTATCAGTTAGGCATTTTAAAGGTAGGGCTGTAGGTACTTTTGAGAGTTTAATGGCAGTTGTGCTCTGTTTATGTACAGCCCAAATGGTTGGTGGCTGTTTTTCATAGTATCTTATAACTATTATTCCCAGAAACATGAATTGGTCTGTATTTCACTTTTGAGACTGGAGGAATTTAAACTGGATATTCCATTGCAGTAACAGATCTCAGCCCCAAAGATTCACTGCTACATTTGCCACATATGGCTTCAGCCTTCCTTTCTGTCCTTCTGGTCCTATGTATTCAACCCATCTTGAACCTTGTTGTACCTGAGATAGGGTTCCAATCTCTAAAAATTGGATAACTATCTTTTGAAGAGGCCAATTTAGGTACCATGATTTAGGTGTATTTATAGTCACATCTGCATCTGTGTCTACCAGGCCTTCCAAAACAGTGCCATTAATTCCTACTCTAAGCTTTGATCTTTGTTCATTTATGGAAGTCTGTCAAAATATTAGTTTCATGGTGTTTTTTTGGAGTTTTTGATCTGTCTATGAGAGCTGTTGTATCATCCAGTGCAGTATCATTCTTTACATTAGACAATGGGTTATTTAATTGTCCTGGAGAGGAATTTCCTTCACAGTGGCTGGAAATGTTTGGACTATATTCAATTTGGGAGCCTGTGAGAGGCTCCCCAAGGTGTTTTCTGCCAATAAACGGTTGGTTGACTTGTATATCTATTGTTGATCTGCATTTATTGGTCATTGGTCCAATGTCTGTCTTTGCCACATCTGCATAATCCAGAAGGTTGAGGTATCCCTTTGGGTTATTTCTATAAGAAGTATTGTTTCTAGGAGTACCCTGTTTACAATTTCTTCTCATATGTTCTGGCATACCGTAGTTAAAACATCAGGTTCCTTGAGGCCTCCTTCTACTTCTAGAAATCACCTCTCCTATCTAAGCTTCATTACCATAGTTGAGACTCAAGACTGTTTATATATTGAATACATTCCTCCAGCGGTGCTGACCTGACCTTTAAATGTGTAAGTATTCTTTCACATTCTGTATTAGCATTGTTAAAAGCCAAGGATTTAGTTCATAATTCTCTTAGTCCTTGGTCTGATACTGCCTTGTTTATAGCTGTGGTCAGTTTTTGTAGAAAATCAGTAAATGGTTCTTTCAGCCCTTGGAAAACCTTCATATATAGCTCAGCTGATTTCCTGGTTCTGGAATTTTTTCCCAAGCATTTAAAGCTGCTGTATTGCATAGGGGTATTGTGTGCTCATCAAAAGTAGTTTATACATTTCAATCAGCAAAATGGCCATTATCAAGAATTTGATCTTGGGAGATCTCAAAACCTTTGATCTTACCATGTTGCTCAAGGATTCTAGCTTCTTCTCTCAACCAGCTTTATCATTGTAACTGCTCACTATATTCTAAGAAAGCTGAGATTAGTAATTCCAGTCATCTGGTATGATTCCATTTGTAGAAGACCAAGTATTTAATATCTATTTAACATATGTTGAGTGTATACCATATGTGACCCTCCTTTTCTAAACCCAAGCATGTTGCTAATAGAAAAAATTAAGAGATTCTGTCTCATATCATAAGAGCTGCCTGGTTTGGGACAAACGAAAACCAATAAAAAGGGACCATTGTTATCAAGATTCTATTTCTTTCCATGCTTGTCCTTGCTTTCTCTATCCAATATAAATCTAAATTTTTATTTTGATATTAATAATGTTCAAGTTTTCCACAATAAGCCTTTCCAATAGCAATCTCTGAAGTCTCCATAAGGAAGATGGGGCCCCACAACAATAACTATATCCAATTCAAAATGATACCATGGTACCCATGAACATTACTCAATGTTCAACTTTGGACCAAAAACCCTCCAGGACTATTCCAAGATGTGATGGTCCATCATACTATACTTCTAGTCAGAATCTCAGACAACCTTACCCATTACTCTGAGACTGGCTGCAGAATCTACAACTAGCCTATTGAGACCTACCTATCTGAGCTTTCTTACAGGGTCCCACAGAGATACCATTGCACCCTAAATAGCAGGATTCTAAGAAAAAAACACTCCTCTCCCAAAAATTTCATTTTCTCTGGGTTATGGATAATGGTTATAAGGTTGGGGTTGGAGCAATAAAAATTAGACTCAGTATTCTCCTTAAGAGAAGAAAAAGGGGAATGGATAGTTGTAGGATATTAAGGTAGATTACTTTATATACTAGTAAACTAATTTAAAAACATCAGCCTTGGATAATTTGCATGGTTATGGATTCTTGCATATTGATACAAATTTAAGCTCTTTTTATATTCCTATTTAAGATAATGTATATATTGATACAACTACAAAACTACATTTGTTGTATTATACATATATTTCTACTCCCATTTGAAATATCTTGTATATTGATACAAATGTAAAAGTGTATTTGTCATACTGTGTGTATGTTCTACTTCTGTTTAAGATATTTTATATATTGATACATATTTAGGATTGTTGTCATATTTCATACTGCACTATGTATTTCTACCTCTGTTTAAGACATTTTGTGTATTGTCACAATTTTGAGGTCATTGTCCTTTTACTGTACATTTTTTACAGACTGTTTATCTTGTTTTTGTGAAGCCTTAGTCCTTAGGTTATTTAGGTAGATAAGATTTGCAGATTTATAGTCACCCATGCTTGTTATGTCTATAGTTATGTTAGGTTGTCTAGATTTGCAGATATATAGGTCAGATGGATAGGTAATCTTCAAACACTTCATACACCTAGAGAATATGACATTTAAATGTTTTGATAACTTAGAATTCTGCTGATGTGAGACACAATTGCTCCTGGTAGCACTGATCTGATCCTGAGAGAACATTAGGCTTTTAAGACACTCCATTTGGAAGTTTGTCTTCTTCCTAGTGCATCATGGCCTGCTGGGCAAAGAACTGCCCTTGCCTCAACTGCTGACGGTACAAATGCTGCCCTTTCTGGATGAGCGAGACACAAGGAAAAGCGACCACTGAACTCTGCCAAGACAGGGTAAGATGGTCTTTCAAAATTCCTGCTTCTGAAAATGGTCTGTCAGATACTCTAGGTCTGTAGCCAAATTGGATGCCCCAAGAGTGCTGAGACACTTTAGGTGACTGTCCAGGCTGCCAGCTATCTCTGTCTATTATCGAAAGATTTTCAAAAATTGCTTGCATGAATTTCCCATTTTCTTAGTTATTGTTTTATTCCTTCAGATTTTTGATGGGGTTGAAGACTAATAGTTACAGTTACAGTCTTCTCATATCTTAGCTAGAACTTATTAAGTACTAGATTCAGGTTCTTCAGGATAGGACAGCTTTTGGAATAATCTCTTTAACATGCCATTTACTTATGTTCTGGACATGTCTGGATTTTAGTATGTGTCTCTTGTTTGAAGTTGTTCTTGTTTGTTGAAGCTCTAATTTGTTTAGGTCATTACCCTTTATTTCTCCTGAACAATGCATAATAATCATTTCTATTGTATATAGTTTTGTGTTAGATTAGAACTTTCTTATTTAGACAAAAGGGGGAGATGTAGTGAGTAGCTGTTCCTAGCTTTGACCTTGAAGCCCCACCCCTAGTGGGGTAGCAGGTAACTGTTACACCTGCCTATGACCTTAAAGTACATGCCCCTGGGGCATGGCCAGTCATGACCCTTAAGACCTAGGATGTACTTACAGCTCTCTCTTCGCCTCCTTGTGGTATTGTATACTGAGATCTTGTACCAGGAAAATCAGTATAGGACATAATTCAGCTTTCCCAGACCATATGATAAATCTCCCATGGTAGTTAGTTAACCCCCAAATAAATTACTTTGCTCATTAAATAGACTCTATGGTTTTCTTGCAATATCTGAAGACTAGTGCTACCTACCAATCCTATAACAACTTGTAAACTTTTTGTCTAAACCCATCAGTCAGCCTTCAGACTAACCTCCCCTCCCTGGAATTCCCCTAGTCCTGCTTAAAAGAAGCCTGCGAGCTTCTCTCAGGGTCACTATTTGCCACTTTGTCAGGTGGCCAGACCCCAGCATGCTGGATATTTCTGGATTTTTTTTTAAAATAAATGTTCTTGTTGATTGCATTTGTGACTGGTGGTCTTTTGTGTAACTTCTCACAGACCCTAATAGTTTTTACCTCCAAAAGTTCCTCAGTCTTATAATATATACAGCGTTGATTGGTATGTTAATTAGAATTATTATCACTGTGATAAAATACCAAAGCAACTTGGGGAGGAAAGGGTTTATTTCTCTTACAGTTCCACATAACATCGTCATCAAAAGAAGTCAGGACATGAACTCAAGTAGGGCAGGAACCTGATGAGGTGCTGTTTACTAGCTTGCTCCTCATGGCTTGTTCAGCCTGCTTTCTTATAAAACCCAGAACCACTAGCCTAGGCCCTTCTCCACCAATCATTAATTAAGAAACTGCCTTGCCTACAGCCCAATCATTTCAAGGCATTTTCTGAATTGAGGCTCCTTCCTCCCTGATGACTCTAGCTTGTGTCAAGTTGACATAAAACTAGCCGATACAGTGGGTGACATTTTAAATAACATTTCTATATCATGCTGGTATTTTGTCAAGATAAATTGATTAAATATCCTACCTCTATTTTAGTAAATGTAAACAAACACCTGAAAGCTGTAGGAAGGGGAAACATGACTGGGCCATGGTGTTGACATATTAAATCACATTGACAAGTAACCTGGGACATTTTTAAAGTCTTTTTTGGAATAAGTTGAGAATACAGTAACATTGAGATAAAAAGTGGGACATTAGGAAATCAAGTCAAAAAAGGGGGGGGGGATGCACAGTTGGCTCCAAATTAAAACATCCTAGGGAAATTCATGTGTAGTATAAAAAGAAAAATTATAATCAGGAAAAATATCCCAGCAGATAGTGTAAAATATTTACTGTATTAAAGGAAGAATTGGTGAGAGTAGAAAGGACTGTAGCTTTTGTATTTCTTCATTGTACTGTCAGTCTCTCACTCTCTTTGAAGTTAAGGTAGTGAGTTTATTAGATTGAAGCACAGACATTGACAGAGAGACATCTTGGAATAAAGAGTACACATTAACCACATGGGTGCCTACTTCCCAAGAAAGAGTCATGCTTAGGTGTCTTTATAATGAGTATTTATACATATATAAAATACATGTATATAGCTTTTATATTTTTCATTGTACTGTCAATCTCTTTTACATCTCACATTCATATGAATGAATTCTTGTTCATGTTATAGAGTATTACTTCTGGTTATACTGTTGAAAGTAAATGATGAGAATATTCATCCAACATTCTTATTCTTGTAAAGCACATGTTAGATATGTGAGAAACATAGAGAGGAAGGGAAGGGGGAGGGGGAGTAATAGGAGGAGGAAGGGAGGGAGAGGAAAAGTTGGTATTTGCACTTGACAGTGTGCAAGTATGAATTGTGTCCTGACATTATGATTTTGTCACACAATTTTAGATACTCAGGAATTGCAAATCTCTGAATTGCTACAAAATGACTTTTGGAGTCTTGTAGTTTGTGCTGGAAAAGAAATGTAAGTATTAGAATACTCTAGAAGTTGAAGACAGTGATCAAAGCTTCTTATTTTCCTTAAATTTTCCATCCAAAAAATAAAGTTCTGATATGGGTCATTACAACAATTGAGCTTTCACGGTAAACTGAAACATTCTCCTGCTGAATTAATGAGGTTTCAAACATTCTTTTTCCAACTTTCTTAGGTGTGTGTGTGTGTGTGTGTGTGTGTGTGTGTGTGTGTGTGTGTGTATTATTTTTTTCCTCTAACTCATATAAGATCCTCTCACTGTTTACATAATTTTCTTTCTGGTCTTAGTTTCCTTGTCTGAATCTATCTACTTTGCAGATGAGCTGAAGCAATGAGGTTTCAAACATTCTTTTTCCAACTTTCTTAGGGGTATGTGTGTGTGTGTTAACTGTGTGTATGTGTATTATTTTTTTCCTCTAAATCATATAAGATCCTCTCACTGTTTACATAATTTTCTTTTTAGTCTTAGTTTGCTTGTCTGAATCTATCTACCTTGCAGATGAGGTCAACTCTTCCTGTTACTCAGTGATATGGTAACCAGGCTGTGCTGGTTGTTTTTTTGTCAACTTGACACACACCTAGACATATCTGGGAAGAGGTAACCTTAACTGAGAAAATGCCAACAAATGACTATGCCTTAAATATGTTTGTGGGGTATTGTCATGATTAATGACTGATACAGGATGACTAAGCCCTGCCACCCCTGGGCAGGTGGTCCTGGGTTCTCTAAGAAACCAGGCTGAGAAAGCCATAAGGATCCAGTAAGTAATACTCCTCCTTGACTTCCGCATCAGTTCCTGCCTCAGGGTTCCTGTCTTAAATCCTTCCCTTATTTCCCTGCTTTTGCTTCTGCTTCTCCTTCACCTTCTTCTTTTAATTTATTTTTCTCTTATATATTACGTCTGATTAGTTTCCCATCCCTGTTCCCTGTCCCACTTTCTCTCTTTCCCAGATCCACTCCTTTTCTGTTTCACTTCAAAAAAGAGCAGGCCTCCCAGAGGTATCAACCAAACATGGCATAACAAGTTACAATGAGACTAAGCACAAACCCTCATATTAAGGCTGGACAAGTGTAGATGTAACCAACCGTCTTATTAAATAAGAAACACAGAGCCAATGTAAAGATAAAAGCCCAAGAGGTCAGAGCTAAGAGTCTTACCCACCTGCTGCAGCTAGCCTCTTCAGCCAAGAGACCTCTCCGAAAAAGGAGCTACTTCCTGTCTGTTTGTCTTTATATAGCCTTCCTGTTCTGCCTTCTCATTGGTTGTAAACCCAACCACATGACTGCTTCATCACTGCTTGTCTGTATAGACCTCCAGACACACATTGGAGAGTGTATCTCCAATGCGGCTGTATCCTTGAACACACAGAGATCTACCTAGCTCTGCCTACCAAGTGCTGGGATCAAAGGCGTGTGCCTCCTTCAGCAAATCCTACCGGCGTGCACCACCACAACTGGCTTTTGCTATGGCTTGCTAATAGCTCTGACCCCTCGGCAACTTTATTTATTAACATACAAATAAAATCACATTTCAGTATAAATAAAATACCACTATAGACAAGACAATGCAGTAGGAGGAAAGGGGTCCCAAGAGCAGGCAAAAGAGTCAGAGATAGCTCCCACTCCCACTTTTAAGAGGCCCATAAGAGCATCAAGTTATACAACCATAACATATATGCATAGGACCTAGTGCAGTCCCATACAGGCTTGTGATTTTTCACTTCAGTTGCTGTAAGCCTCTAAGAGTCCTACTTAATTGGTTCTGTGGGCCATGTTCTCATGGTGTTCTCAACCCCTTTAACTCCTATAATCCTTCTTCCCAGAGCCCTACATAAGGTTTGGCTGTAGGTCTCTGCATCTGCTTCTATCAGTTGCTGGATGAAATGTCCTCTGATGATGATTGGGCTAAGCACTGATCTATGAGTATAGCAGAATATCATATCATATCATTTCATTGATTTTTTTTTTGCCAGTAGTGTTTGGTTCTATCATAGGTCTCTCAACTTTCCAGTTTCTGGTTCCTGGTCATCCAGGAAGTGCTGGGCATGAGTTTTCTCTTGCGGCATGGATGTCAAGTTAAATAAAACATTGGTTGGCCAGTCCACAAGTTCTGAGCAACCATTGCTCCAGCACATCTTGCTGGCAGGACACATGAGGTTGAAGATTTTGTGACTGGGTTGGTGTCCCAGTCCCACCACTGGAAGCCTTGCCTGGTTAGTTCAGGCTTTTTATCCCTCATTGACTTCCTTTCTTGATTTACTATAAATAAAACTAAATCCCAAATTGCTTTTTTTAATGGTCTTTATTACAGCAATAGAAAGCTAACTAGGGCACAAATCATAGTCAAATGAAAGAAATAGATATTAATATATCACTCAATGAATTTTTTTGTCATTTTAGGTACAAAAAATTTAAATACTCTGACTGTAACTCACCCTGGTAACAAGTTAAAGACTGTTTGAGATAACCAAATCACAATAACTTATGATTATTGTATATTTACATTTGTGTGTGTTGTGTATGCACATGTGTGTACATTCTTTATCACTTTTCACCTTAGTTTTAAAAAACTCTTTGAGAATTTCATGTTATATTCTTTTCATAAACTTTCCCATCCCTCAACTTCTCCCAGATCATTTGTTTTTCCCTACCTACCAAATTTCATGTTCTTTCTCTCTGTCTCTCTCTCTCTCTCAAAAAAAAAAAAAAAACCTAAAGCATGCAATCTGATTTGTGTTGGCTCCTGTAGATGGAGCCTTCCATGGAGTTAGTTGATAGATATACATATACCCATTGTCATTCAAATTTTAGAAAGCTGATTTTCTTCTCCTAAAAGCTATAAATTATGAATAGAGTCTTGATTAGGAGTAGGTCTTTGTGCCTACAGGCTCTAAGAGGTTTCACGATGGGATTTGTCTGGCTTGAGTTTGTGGAGTCTTGTACATGCTGTCACAGAATCTATGAGTTCCTATGTGCATCTGCCCTATTGTGTCTAGAAATGACATTTACTTAAAATAGCCCACCACCTCTGACTCTGACAATATTTCCACCTCCTCTTCCACATGTATCCAAGAGCCATGTAGGGAGCAATGTGATAGACATCTCATTCAGAGACAAGTACTCCAAAGTCTCTCACTCTGCATGTTGTTCAGATGTGTGTCTCTGGGTTAATTACTTTCTACTGAAAGAATAAGCTTCTCTGATGAGGGTGGAGTGGTGCACTGATCTATAAGTAGAACAATGTATCACTAGGAGTCATTTTATTGCTACATTCAGTTAGTAGGATAATTGTGTAGGTTTCCCCCTATATTCTTGACCTCATTAACAATACCAAGTATGTATTCCATATCATCGAGTGGGCCTTAAACCTACCCAAAAGCAGTTGCTCACTCCCCTAGCATTCGTGTCACTGTAGAAATAAGTAAGTGTATCTTATAGGTAGTTGGTTATTATAGTTTGCAGGGTTCATAGCTGGGTGATATTGACAATTACTTTGATTCTTCAGTTGCATGTGTGCCAATTTCTAGCACTACAAACACTAGCCAGTAGGGGTGGAGCTTCCAGTTGCATACTAGTAGATTTCTCCATATCCTATGCCATACGTATGTAATATCTTCAGCAATAGGGTCTTACTACTAGGTTGTGGAGGGTAACTTTTTTGAGACAGATCTCTCAGTTAACCTGGTACCAGTTGGCTAGCCTGGCTGGTCAGAGAGTTTCTGCAAACATGCCTCCACATGGTGTGATTAGAGACACACCCTGCTATACACTAATGTTTTATGGATGGTGAGATCAGAACTTAGGTCTTCATGCTGCTCATCAAATACTTTACCCACTGATCCTCTCTGCAGCCCCACGAGTTTATGGTCAATATAGATCTGTGGCAGCACTCAATATGATGTCTATCATATGGTGATGATGATTGATTCTACATGGTGGTTCTTTGCAGCACTGGAATAATAGATATAAATGGATGATAAAATTGTAGACCAGTCCTGGTGTGGAGGCCTGTAACATCAAGACTCAAGAAGCTGAGACAGGAGAATCTTGAATTCAAGATAGTCTGGCCTATAGAGAGAGACCCTGTGAAAAATCAAAAATCAAGCAGGCAAACAATAAATAAAGCCTGTAGGATCTTAAATAAAAATTGAGAAAAGGCCATCATAGCACCCTAATCAAAGAAATACCAATGAGCACTTGAACTTAGTTTCTGTCAAGGTAACTCATTATGAAGCACTTGTAAGTATAACACAAACTACACAGAACACTTGACTTTCTTTTATCAAAGTATGCCCTTTTGATAGTCTTCATTTGGTTATCTGGTGACATGGGATTCGATCTGCCTCTGGATATGTCCAAAGGACTGAGCTAATATGATCAAAAGTGACCAGAAATATTCCTACAGAAAAAGAAATTCTGCACAAAAATTGTACACAGCCACAACTTTGACTTAGAAACAAATGGCAAGAGTTCTAGGGAACATCAATTCTCAACATAGCTTGTTGTCTCACTGAACTCAGAATCTGTAGAAGTCCAATGGATTCATGCCTAATTCCTGGCATTAGAGCATGCTGCAATAAAGCAGTCAGGGAAATTAACCAAGCAGCTGTGTATCTTTCAACTCTATGGGACATAAAAGGCTTAAGGCACCCTTAATGTCAGAGTCATCTGCTCTATATGTGTCAAGAGATGCTGCATGTAGCAAAGCCATGAAGCTTTCAGGAAGAGACTGCATTGCCTTGGGGAACACATCATGGAAAATTAGTAGGGGCACAGGTGCCTTTGTGGTTCTTAGTGTAGGAATGTTTGATGAACACCAATGGTATAGCTGTCGCTTTGTGCACTGGTGAAAATAACATAGCTATAGAAAAGATAAACAACAGTGCAAATATATGGTTACCCCAAGAATCCCATCCTTATGTCCAAAGAACCTAAAGATAGGTAGTCTTGGACGTAATAAAATATACATGATTTGTCCCAGTCGATCTGGCCAGCCGATTCTCACTCACATGGTGGTACAATATACCAAACACCAGCTACATTAACACCTTTTCCAGGCCCCAAAAGGTTTCCCTAATGGCATCCCCCTCAGTGTTTTAGACAGTGTTGTCTTGATGGAATAAGATCAGACTGATCAAATGGCTTCAAGGGATGGCATTTATGTGAGTCATCTCCCCAGGAGGCTGGTTAATTTCTGTTCTATCCCACAAAGCATGTGCTGTTGAGAACAGTGCTCACAGCTGGCTGTGTTAGCATTTCACATGAATCAGAGGGAATTCAGAGTTCTGATAAAAGCTTCCAATAAACTTCTCTGTATCATAAAAGGAAGCTCACTTGGAACCAGTTATTCTGATTGTCTACTTTAGAAATGAATATTGAGGAAGCTAGTGTTTTGATACAAACACAATTTTATTTTCTACACGTGAAAACAGGTAAAGTGTTTTAAAATTTCTGAGTCACACATCTTTGTCATAAAGGCAATTTCCCAATTATGTCCTGCCCATCCCAAGAAAAAGCCATGATTTTATAGTAATAAGGATAAGACCTAGAGAGAGTTCACTCTTAAAGTCTAGCTTGACTAGAAAAAGAAAAAAAATCATTTATCTCATCTTATCTAAAGGTCTAGTAGAAAAAAAAAGGAAGAAGGTCTACTAGAAAAGAAAATTTTCCTGGGGTTTGTATTTATATTTTTCATATCCAAATGAAAATCCTAGAACATGTGTGATATAAACTGATAAGAGATATAAGCAAAGAAAGGACTACCAAACTACCTCTTATTTGAAATGTTCCCATAACCACATCAACTTGGACCTGAATGGTTTCAAAATAAAATTGATGATACATGATGACTTGGTCCAGGAAGGTGGCAAGTCAGAGTCTCTTAGCAATCTTCAGTCCTTTATGATACAGATAATACCTCTAGTTTCTAATATTCTCCTAAATTAAATCACTTTAGGTTCCTTGGTTGTGAAATAATTGCCTAGTGAGACATAAGATGATGGTGTAGGAAACACTATGGCATTTGCAATGGAAAAAACTATACTTGGTGAAAACTGTCATGGGACACTTCCAACATCATCAAGACTAAGAGCCAATGGAGCAGAATTACATGCAGCATAGACTAAGCCAAGATGACATATCATATTTTATATCAACCATTGTCTTAAATATAGGCTAGCAACATAGTCATGCATTCTGGCCTCCATCTCATAGGGCAATTTAATCAAACATTTCACAGGGGAAAGTAAAGCTGGGTAAATTCAAGCAACATAATTTGTATCTAACTAGAGACCTTGGAAAGAAATTGTTGAAATGCTAGATTTCAACAAAAACTATAAACTCACAGATCCAAGAAATTAAATTCCAAAGCATAAGAATCCACACTCAGACATATCATCGCAGTTCAGGGAGATGACCCATCAGTTAAAGCATTTGCCACCAAGTTAGACCACCTGAGTTCAATCCCTAGGATCCACAAGGTAGGAGAGAATCAGCTGCTGCATTTTGTCCTGTGACCTCCCCAGACATGCTGTGGTCTGCACACCCATATGAGCTTGAGTACACAGCTCACACATGCACATACAAATACATAAGTTTTTTTTTAAATGTGACTTAAAAAAAAGACATACAGTAACCAAGTTAACAGAAATTTTTTACGTAGTAAGTATACCCTTCAAATTTATAACAAATGACAATGTCAGCATGACACATTACCTACATAGGAACAAAGATAACAATAGTACAAAAAAGTAATGAATTCATAAACATCATACACATGCACTGTTAATACAAAAGTGAGAAGGAAAATTAGAAAAAGGAACACAGTTTAGCAAATAAAAAACAAATATTAAGATGATTAATTTAAATTCAGCCACATCATCAGTCACATTAAATCAAACAGATTTAAATACATTATAACAAAGATTGTCAGATTACATACTTAAAAACAAGACTGTAATGTGATGATTACAACAAGTGTGTCTTCAGATACAAGTGTGTCACAATATGAGTAGAAAAATGTGTATGTATTTGTTACCACTAACCAAAAGAAAGGCAGTTTGCTAGAGTAATGTCAGACAAAATGAACTTTAAAATAAAAAGCAAATGTCAAGATAAAGATGTTCATTTTATAATTATAAAGAGTAATGAAATCAAAGATGATGTAGTAATGTTTATGCTATTTTAAAGTATATGAAAATAAAACTAATAAAAGTTTAAGGAAAAGAGACAAATATATAGTTTATAGAGATTTCAACATTTCTTTTTTAGTAATTGATAGAATCTATACAAATACAGAAAACTTGAGTGTACTGATCAACCAACTTGTTATGATTCACATTTATTGAACCATAGCAAAATATGTACATTCAAAATGCATTTGGCTGAATTACCAAAGTAGATCAGAAAGTATTTGGAGACACTAGGAGTGAAAAAATAAATTTAAAGTAATTCAAGATACACAAAATATCAGCTGAAAAAAGAATTAAATTAGAAAGCAGTATAATAAATGTATTAGTAGATATTCACTTGTTTGGAAACCAATTAATACATTTATTTAGTTGAACATAAAACAAATTGCAAACTCTGGAACAAAACAAAAAATATGGGATTCATGTTTAAAACTGTCCTTATAAATAAATGTACATTAAAGTAGTAAAAAGCAGAGGCATCTCGTATTAATGGTATGAGTCTCTACCTTAAGAAACTAAAAAGAGGATTTTAAGAAAATAGCAAATAAATATAAAAATGTAAATTTAAGAGAAACGTTATTGAAAGATAAGATACAAAATAATAGTAAAGTGGAAAGTATGTTCTTTGAAGATGGATTAGTCAAGTCACATTAACCAAATACAAAAAATGAACTAAGATACAAAGATCCATAATCAGAATGAGAATTTTAACAAATACTTAAGGATATGATATTAATAAAATGCAAAAACTTTTTAGATATTGAAGAAAATCATATTTACTCATTGAACTAGCTATATGGTTAATAAAATGCACAAAGAGAAGAAAACAAAATAAAACTTATACCATGTATCTGCTAACTATTCCAAATAAATCAAAAATGCATGAGATAAGGTAGCATACAGGATTCCAGTTGAGAGTTATAGGCAGCTTGTAAAAGCATGCATAAAAAAAATCAATACAGTTCTCAGTGTAAGAAAGCCACCTAAGATAAATGATATGCTCAAGACAGAAAATCCAGAAAAGTTAGTATACAAATTTTCATAGTGACTCTTGACAAAAACCTCACAGTAGACAATAGGGAAAAAAACTTTCAACACAACACAGGTCATCTATAAATTACTTATGTTCAACTTCATACTTCATACCAACAATCCCTGTACTTTCATCTTCAACTCAAATCAAGACAAGGTCCTCTGCTCTTGCCTTTTCTATTAGTTGGTAATGGTTTTACCCAATACAATAAGGCAAGCAGACAAAAGGACTTCAGATTTGATAGAAAGAAATCAAACTTTCTTTATTCATAGATAGCATATTAAAGCCAACAGAGTAAAAGAAAAATAAGAGACACAGGATTTGGTAGATTCAGTAGAGTGAATGATACAAGATCACTATAAGAAAATAAGTTGCATGTCCATACTCAAGCATCTAACAACTGGTGATTTGTAAGAACATGGTCCATGAGTAAAGCTGTGTGAAGAGATTTCTGGAACCATGAGAAAACTCCAAATAAATAAGACATACCCTCTGTTCCTCCATAACACTGGTGTGTTCTTGGCATGTGCTTTCGTGCCCCTTCGAGGTGTAGTAAATAGGGGTGGGCTTACTCTACATTATCCCTCATCTTACTTGTTATTTTTCAGAATAATGTTTCCAAGCACAAGTTGTCATCCTGACTTTATACAGCCTAAATTCATGTGACCTTGCCCTTGTGACTGTATATAGACTGTATACAAGTCAAGTGAACTTTATTCATATTACTTTGCCTATCCCTCAAAATATAAATTGTCTGATACCCTGAATAAAGGCATAAGACTTTATTCTGCCTCGTTTTTAGGCTCCACTTTACCAGGTTCACACCATCAACTAGAGTAGCAAAAGAGTTTGAAATAAAAAAATTAATTATTTGAAATTAGAAACATTGAATATTTAGGGATAAATCTGAAAAATAGATGTCTATGTTTTATACACCAAAGCTTTAAAAATATTACATGGCATATCACATAAGACATAAAATTGTAAAGGTAAACCATATTCATAAGTAAAACTTTTAATAGTATTATACCTGCCACTCTAAAACTGATGTATACTTGAATGTAGTACTTGTCAAAATTCCCACATACATTTTGGGGAAATGAAGGGTTTGGGGACAGGGTAGGTCCAAGTGAGTTCCCCCCACCCCTTCCCATCTGGGTTCAAGGCTGTTTTATTCTCTACAGGTTCCCAGCCACTTGTGCTCTATCTTCCCACTCTCCTGCAGGAGAAACTTTTCAGTGAAGGAGACATGTGCGTTCTACTGCACTCGCAGTAGCTGCTGGCCATGTCTGGGGTAGAGAGCAAAGAGGACCTTTTGTTCTTCTCAATGGCAGAGAATAGTTGATTCGCTCCTGAGAAAGGCCAGAGGTAAGTTAGTCTGTGACAAAGCCCCTCTTGTTCACAAGCAAGATGTGGACATGTGTGGAATTTTCCAAATTCTCTCTGCACTGCCTACCAATGTGCACACCTGTGCTAGTGATGGGCATGCTATGGGGTTTTCTCAGGTGCCCTCACTGCTTTGAGTTGCTTCTGAACACTTACTGGAGAACCTTGGAATAGATTGGTTTGGGACCTGTCAACCTTTTGAACTCAGTTGACCTTAAAGACTTTTACGTTTTTTCAGTGTTCTGATTTCATGGCTTGCACATAACTTCTCATAGTTTACTTCACACACACACACACACACACACACAGAGAGAGAGAGAGAGAGAGAGAGAGAGAGAGAGAGAGAGAGAGAGACAGAGAGACAGAGAGAGACAGAGAGAGACAGAGAGAGACAGAGAGACAGAGAGACAGAGAGAGAGATTTGAAGGACATGTTAGGATTCCTTTTTTTTTTCCTGATGGCCCTACCACCTCTCTCTGCTGTAGATGGGATCCAAATTATAATTTTGTCCATCACTTCCTTTTCTTGGGAGGCTGAGAGGAATATTCTCTTGCCATTTTCTTCATCTTAGATCAAAGTGGAAAACTGATTCAAATTTCAAGCTGCATATTATGACTTATTTTCTGTTGAGTAATCTATAACCAATGAAATCTGAGTAACATGATTAAGGTTGTGTTGCTGGGACCTGGTGGAACACTAAATCCCACAAAGTTCCCATATGTAGTAGATAGTATATGTGGTTGTCACACTCAAATGTGAACAATAGTTACACCACTATAAAACTCTTGGCTGCTAAAGCTTTGGGTAGAATAAATAGTAATTGACAAGAATTTAAACTATCTAAATTAATCTATAACTTGCTATTACTATTCACTTTAATACACAATAGTTAAAGTTAAGATTTATTATCATTATTAAACAAAAGAAGAAAATTAGGCTCAAAGCATTTCAATGTAATTTCCATGAATATAACTGATTTATAGCAGTTCTGAGAAAAAGCAACTTTTGTTTTTGCTTTCAAGTACATACATTTTTAATAGAAAAAAACACTGTATACATGTGTATAAGTGATATTAATCTGTATTTCTATTCTCTAGACTCCTAGAGCCTGCTTAAATGGATTGCAAGCAAACACCCAGATTATGGGCGCATCTGCTGGCATGTTTTAGTGGCAATGTTACTTTCCTTCATTCCCTGCATAACATTGCCCTAATTTTGTAATGGCACACTCACTCCAATTTTATAATGCTAAACTAGCTTGACTCTTTAAAAGTACTGATTCTCTTGTCAAATGTGTTGACAATACACTATATTACAATGACCAAATGAATAACCCTCAAAGACAATTTTGATTTGAAGAACTTTCTCATTAGGCAGACTCAAATGACCTTTAGCATTTCTGACATTCAGTTTCATTATCTTTACACTTATTGTAATAGGAAGAACTGCCTCATAGGATTGTTATTAGACAAAATTCATAAAAGAAAATGTCTTGGTGCTAAAAGTCAGTATCTTTGTTTTGTTTTGTTTTGTTTTTTGGCTTATTGGCTTCAAAAGATTGAGTGGCCAGTAAGATGACAGAGTAAGTAAAGGAACTTGCCACTAAACTGTGACACACACACACACACACACACACACACACACACACACACACACACACGTAAGCCAGTTGCTGCTGGTAAAAAAAAATCCTTGAAGATCTACCCACAAAAGACAAAGCCACAGCTCTCTCCAAACCGCAGAACTAGTTGTGCTCTCACAGTCATTTTTCTAGCAGTACAGGTCAAAAGCCAGGAAGGGATCAGACTCGAAGGACTGGAGGCAGGTTCCATCTTGAGAGGGGACTTTGTTTAAAATTGAGATACCCTGGGACCTGAGAACAGAAAGAATCATCAATCAAAAAGCTGGAATTCAACTTCTTTTAGCTCCAAGGTGAAAGATAGCCCTGGGAGGCAGATTTGGAGACTGAGAGGGTTGGACGACGACAAGCTGAAAAGTACATGACAGCAGTACAGGGAAATGCAACCCCAACTCAGTGCTTGAGAGCAGATCTTGTCAGCTGGGCAGAAATAGAGAGCTAGACAGACTGAGTCTGAAGTCACCAGGTGCAGCACACTCTGCAGCAGGGGTATCAGCTACCTACCCGCTGTGAATTCCAAGAACTCAAATGTGAGTAGCTTAATACCATAAGCACATTTCTCTAGAAAAAAAAAGATTAATACTTAGCAGTTTTGAAATATAGACAAGACCACTATGCAGATCTCAATTTTGTGGTTGCTTCTTGTAATCCAAAGTACTTACTTAGGGGTCATTGTTCCAGCTACATCAGCCATCTCAGGGGTGAAAAACTAGGGAGTTTGTGGGGAGTGGGAGAACTTGCCCATCTAAGGACTGCAGCTCTAAATGTGACCAAGAGAAGCCTCTTAACTGAAGAACTCACTGCTGGGCTTTAGATAGTTGTGCAGCATAGGCTTGGCAACAGCATAGACAAAAGAAAGACCGGAGTCCATGGGCTTAACTGATCCTCACTATTAATCCCACCAGGTAAGAACAAGACCTTTACCACAGTTTTTGAGCCAAATTTGAAGCAAGTTTTATTGAATACTGTCCAGGATGATGGACATTGGCCAGGTCCACACCCAGGATTTCCTGAGAATGGCAGAAAATTATGTTAGTCAGATGCTTATAAAGGCAAAACCCATAAGGCTACTTCCTGCCTTCACTGAACTGGGGGCAAGCATACATCCAGATGTACTTCCTGCCTATGTACCTCCCACCTATGTGTGATCAAGCCCATCCTGTGCAATTGGGGCAACCAACCTTGTTTATAAAAGTGAAAACATGTAGCTTATTTTCTTATATGAATAGCCTCCAGTATTCCAGGAAATTATCTGTTCTTGGGAAAGTGGGGCTTACAGATTAGAGGCTTTTTTTTTTTTTTTTTTTTTTTGGTTTTTCAAGACAGGGCTTGTCTCTGTAGCTTTGGAGTCTGTCCTGGCGATCTCTCTGTAGACCAGGCTAGCCTGGAACTTACAGAGATCTGCCTGTCTCTGCCTCCTGAGTGCTGGAATTAAAAGTGTGTGCCACCACCGCCTGGCTGCATTTTTGTTTTATAAATCTCTTAAGCAGAGTAATTAAAATTTAAAAGGTATCGTTAGCCTTCAGACTACCCCAACAGACACATACACACACACACACACACACACACACACACACACACACACACACACACACACGTCTCTAATTCTCATAAAGAAATGCTTCAAATACTTCATCTGTTTTGCTTTGTGTGTGTGTGTGTGTGTGTGTGTGTGTGTGTGTGTGTGTGTGTGTGTGTTTGTATGTGTACCTGCTCCTAAGGTTTAGCCTTTTTGTTTTTTTTTCATTATTACTATGATTTTATTAGTATATTCACCTTTTGAAATGTCTTTGAAAAATAAGCATTTATTATTTTAACATGCTTAGCTAACTTTGTTCCAACTCTCTTTTTCATTATTTAGTAATAGTTTTCCAAGCTCCTTTCTTTTTATTTCTGGGCCTGTATGATTCCCCTTTTTCTTTCTACTGTGCTTGCAGTAGTATTTTGGCTTTATCTTATTAGCTATTTAAAGAAAAAGAATTTTTATCACTTTATTTTGCTTCTTACATTTATATAATTTTGGTTTACAGATTTTCTTATAATTGGAAAATATTTTTCTAGTTTATTTTTTTCTGATTTCTTACGATTCTTTCTTCACCTTCATAACATTATCCACTCCTTTCTCCTTTAATTTAAACTTGCTGCTCTTCTCTTCTTTTCTGTCAGTCTGCCCTGATCCTTTCTTCACTCATTCACCATGCCCACATTCACCCTAATAGCACACTCTGTCTTAGATTTGAATTTCTGTTTGATGGTCATTGGTGGTAAATTAGTGTTATAATGTTGTAATGTTGTTGCTGGCACAACAGTGTGTTTTCTTTTCTATACTGGCCTTGGTCACTGTTCCCTCAAGTTAGAAGGCTGATCAATATTAAAATCCACAGATAAAACTAATGGAGCTATCTGAATCAGCAGAAATGCAAATCAGAACTCAGACACACAAGAAATGTGAAAAATCAAGACAGTGAGACTCCTTCAACAGACAAATCCTCAGTTACTGAGCCAACTCAAAGATCCTGAAATCAGTAAAATAAAGATTTCATAAATTTCCTAGTAAAAATAATCAGTGGCCTGAAAGAAGATATAAACAGATGAATGAAATAAGATCAATCCAGGACCAGAGTGGAAAAACAGCAATAAAGAAGAAAAAGGCAGCCAAATGGATGAAAAAATAGCAAAATGCAATTAAAAAGTCAAAGACATAAAAGAGAAATTCAACGAGGAAATTGAAATTTTTTAGGGAAAAAAATTAGAAATGTTTGGAATTAAAAGGTCAATCACTCAAATAAAACTCAGGGGAGGGGCTGGAGAGACGGCTCAGCAGACAAAAGTGTATCCATGAGAGCCTACGTCTGCACTCCAGAACGGACCAGGTGACATGGCATGGACAATGGAACCTCAGAGCTGAGGGGCAGAAGAATCTGAGAAGCTCAATGCCCGGCCAGTCTTTCTAAAACAATGAACTTAAGTTCAGTGGGAGACCTTGTCTCAAAAAAAAAAAAAAATGTAATCTGAGGAAGCATTAAAAAAAGACATTCTGACTTCAACCTTGGCTTCCACATGTGTCCACCACACAACACACATCAAAGGAACATGAAAAAGAAAAAAACAAAGCATTACCAAAATGTCTTGACTGAGAAGAAGAAAAATACCCATGGGGCACAAGTTCATGGAAATACTACCTTCAAATGCCAACAAAGAAAAAAATGACTACAACTACAATATTTTGTAGTTGTAGAAGTCTTGGTTATCATTAAGAAACCAGATCAAAAGAATTCACAGAATACAGGAGAAAATGACATTGAAGGCTCATGGTATAGAGACTAGCCAGTGAAGTTACCACAGCTCCAGAAGATCAATACCTTGTTCTGGCCTCTGCAGGCAAATGTACTCATGCGCATATACCCCTACCATAGACACATAGACATACACATAATGAAAAATGAAAACAAATCTTTGAAAAATGTTAAGAAAAGAAACAATATGAAGCACTATAAGAGGAAATACTGGCTCACCTCCAATGGCAATCATAACAGAATCATATCATGTCTCTTATCAGCAACCCTAAAAACCACGAAGGCCAGGAACAAAATAGTTCAAGCCATAGACTAAATGATTGCCAACCAAGATGACATTATCAGGCAAATTTTTTTTTTTAATTTCCATGGAGAAATAAGGACATTTCATGACAAGTCTGTTTATGGCTGTTTAGACAGCACTGTAGAAGATGCTTAAGAGGGCACTATGTGTAAAGAGGAAAAAACAAACAGGTAAAGACTTTGTAAAAATTATGATTTCTTGACTCTTGAATCCTCAGAAAATGCAAAACTAACCCATTTATACCAGAGGATTCATATGCAAGATTTTCTCTGTCTGTAAAATTGTATTCTATATTGCATAACATTTTAGTTTCAGCTGCTAATTTATAAAAACTGGTGAAAGGTATTCTGCTTTCATGTTTGTGAGAAGAGCTTTT
>CABHPR010144279.1:4668-26855 GCA_902168415.1 Peromyscus melanophrys
TGTGTGTGTGTGTGTGTGTGTGTGTGTGTGTGTGTGTGTGTGTGTGTTTGTGACATGTGTGGATGCCCACACATGACAGCGTGAGCTGAAGCTCTTTGGGCTGGAGGTGCAGGTTACAGGCAGCTGTAACTTGCCTAGCTTGTTTGTTAAGAACCAGAAAGGGTCTAATGGGAAAGCAACAAGTACTCTTAGCTGCTGAGCCATCTCTTCAAGGCTATAGAATTTACATTTTATTAGAGAGTTTTAAAAGCTTGTGGAGGTCAATCAATATTTTAGGTAGTTCAAAGGTGTGTGATTGAGATTGGAAATCTCCAACAAGATAACAATAAAGGCAATAGGATATTATCCATGATCTAAATTGTTGAGAGTATGATCCATTAAAATGATTATGAGAAACTAAAAGGAGCAATTGTTCCTGGAAGAATTCCTTCTTTCTAGTTTAAGTTCATTCTGGGACCATGATAATTGTGTAATTTACAAGGTATCATCTACATTTCCTTACATGGATGTTAATACATCTTGTATCAACAACAGCTGAGTGAATAAACCTAATTGATCATTAGGGTTGGAATGAAAAAAAAAGAGAATGTGGCAAGTAGACACAATGGGATACTTTCAGCCATAAGAAAAGATAGCATCCTGTTCTTTATAACTAAAATGATGGGCTTGGAGAAAAAAAAATTATCTGCAATAAGCCAGGCACAGAAAGTCTGGTACAACACAATCTCAACCATAAGTAAAATCGTAAAAAGTTGACTTCCATAAATATTGAGGCTAGAATTAGAGTTCCAGGAATCTGGAGAGTGCAAACTAAGTGGGGAGGGAGGGGGAAACATTTGATTAATGGACACAATGTCAGAGAGAGAGAGAGCCAGAAAAAATTCTGATGAAATGGGGATTTCTGATGAAGACTACAAATTTATTTATTGGCTCCTGCAGTGAGGAAACGTGCTCTAATGTGGCTTCTCACATGATTGTGGCATCCATTAATGTCCTTAGAAACAATCTGGGCTTTGTTGAGACCCAGTCACTGGGATCAATCTCTTCCATTGGACTATCAAGTTCTAATGTGACAGTACAGGATGAGAGAGAAGTGTATTAAATTATTGACACTATGGTGAAACACTACTAAAATTACAAACATAATTTCAGATAGGACACATATAATCTCTATTTAATTAATAAATTTTGTCACGCTGTAAATTAACCAGAGGGCCTCACATATCTAGGCAACTTCCCAACCACTGCGCTTCAACCTGCATTCCCTTTTAATTTTGAGACAGAGTACCACTGAATTTCTCAAGCTGTCCTTGATCTAACTCTGTTGCCTTCACATGCCTTGAATTAATGATATTCCTGCCTCAGCTTCTTGAATAGCTAAGAGAGGTCTTTATTTTTTTAATTTCTTTTATTTGTTTGTTTGTTTTAGTTATTCTTTTGGTTTTAATTGATGTATGTTTACTGTAAAAATGCAAGGTTTCATAAAGATAATTCCTTTCAGGTGTAACATGTAATTTGGCCCTCTTTACCATACTTCTGTTGATTGATACTATATTATATTCTCTGCTACACTTAAATATTTCCTGGATGAAAATATCTTCCTTCTTGGAGCTGTACAGATAGCTCCAAGCCCCTTGCCCTTAGGACTAGAGAGATAGCTCTGTCATTTTGCAGAGGACCAGAGTTTTGTTCCTAGCACTTAAATTAGATAGCCAAAGAACACTTCCTACTCTAACTCCTGTTAATGCTCTTTTCTCAGTTGCATACCATGTGCACACACCTACATTCTCTCTCACACACACACGTATGTACATATATGCGTGCATACATATATACATAAAAATAAAAATTAGACTAAACAAAATCTTTTCTCTGATTTAACTGTTGAACAGTGTTCCAGATCCTGGTTGTGATTCACTGTGAATTGGCCAAATTTCCTTCTTAAAAAAACAATAAAGAAAGTTGCCCTACTGGGTTTTTGAGAAGATTGAGTGAATTAATGTATATGTATACATAATGCATAATGCTTAGAAAAGTGGGTGGTAAGTACTGTTTCTGTTTTCGAAATTGCTATGGACGAGTCATTTTTCAAGCTAATACTGATAGAGACATAAGGTCTTTTCTCTCAATGGCAGAATGATTCTACCATATAAAGCAATCATAGAAGAGATTCTCAGACTGATAATGGACTGTCAGTTGTGCTCCTTGACTAAATGTGAGGATCTGAACCTCCCTGAAATTTGTTTTATATGTCTGGAAGTGAAGTTTGGATTTCTGAGTGTGTCATTTTGAAGATCAAAAAACAAAACAGTGGGCTTTTGCCTATTTCTGGACATTTAGTAATTACTTTTTATTGTAATTTTTTATTAAATGCAATTCTGCAGGAATAAATAAGATGAAATGGAGTACTGCTTATACATTCTGAGGTTGTAGTGAACAGATCTGAAATTAGAGGAGCGCAGTTGTGGTTTGAATGAGAATGACCCCTATAGGCTAATATATTTAAGTTTCTGTTTGCTTCTTGGTGGAACTGTTTAGGAAGGATTTCACGGTACAGCCTTGCTGGAGTTGGTCAGTGCTGGGAGTGGGCTTAAAAGTTTTAATGCTCATGCTGTTCTCAGTTAGCTGTCTCAGTATCTGCCTTGTGGTTATTATCACAACATGTAAGCTCTCATCTACTGCTCCAGTGCCACGCCTGCGGGCATGCTGCCACACTCCCAGTCATGATGATCATGGACTTACTCTCTGAAATTGTAATCAAGCCTCCAACTAAAATATTTTTTTATATTTCCTTAGTCATGATGTTTTGTCACATAAATTGAAGAGTAACTAAGACATTCATCATAAGAACTTTTGACTGTTACATGAGAACACACACACACACACACACACACATACACAAAGTCATTATTAATGATTAGTAAAAACACACATAATTATTATTCACACCAGTTTTTTCTCTCTTCATTCTTTACATAGTGGATTCCCCCCTCCCCCATACATACATTTTTTTCTTCAAAACAGCAGATATTATGCTGTTAGCTTAGCCAGACCAAGTAAATCATCTCTTTTAGATGCTTGGCATTGGAACACAGAAAGGCCAAGGAAGTTAACAGTACCTATGTCTAATTTCATCCTCAGACTCAGGAGTTGTTGACACCCTAATGGGCCACTTAGATTGAAAGGAGTCAAAACACATGCCAGCCTACAGGCAGATGGGTAAAAAGAAAAGATGAAAAATGCACTGTGTTGGGTATCATCATTTGTACTGTTTTCTCTTGGGTTTGTGGGATTGTAGCAAATCCATCAACTTTATCTGAGATCAGTGTGAGTCAGCTTTGAATTAGTTTGCTTTGTTCATTTGTTTGGAGAAAAAAAATATGTCTAAGGTGCAGTTTATTCTACATCATTCTGATAACACAGTTACACATACCTGGGAAGTCAAAGGGTGTTACCGATGAAGGAAATTGTTTGAGGCGAAACATAGAGGGATAAAAATGTGCTTAGCTCTGTTCTTACAGTATGGCATGCAAAACAGATGACCTTGAAGTAAAGGGAGATGGGCCATACTTCATTTAGTATCTTAATTGCAATGTGATGTTTGAGATACTTTTTTTCAGTGCATGATTTTAGCATGGATCTTAAAAGGTCTTATTAATAAAAACAAACCTGGAAGCCAGGTATTGGGGTGAATGCTGGAAGATCAGAGAACCAGAACAAGCCACAGCTAACCTCACCTCGCTGTTTCCTTGGCTTATCCAATTTCCTCAGACTGGAAACCTCTGAGTCCTCATCCAAATGGATCTCAGCTGAACTGCTGTTCAAAAACCTAAAAGCTTAACCAGCTCTAGTTCCTGATTTTCACACCTTATATACCTTTCTGCCATCACTTCCTGGGATAAAAGGCATGTGTCACCATGCCTGGCTGTTTCCAGTGTGGCTTTGAACTCACAGAGATCCGGATGGATCTATGCCTCCAGAATGCTAGGATGAAAGTTGTGTGTGCCACCATTTTCTGGCCTCCTATCTAGTGGCTGTTATGTCCTATGACCCCAAATAAGTTTATTAAGATGCACAATATATTGGGAGATACAATATCACCACACATGATTGGCTGGAAAACTGGCATAGAGAAGTTTTCAGTTTAGGTAGCATACTATGCCAACACCATTTAGGAAGCTTCATGAGGACAGTGTATACAGAAAAGGGACTGGTAAGATCAGACATTATAAGCCAAGTTCTTAAACAAGTTTGTATCAACCAAAAAAAGAAAATGAAATATATTTTATTCACAAAATCTCTGAGGTAACTAACTATATCTGGTTTTGTTTTATTGATAAAACTTGGAATAAAATGAGATTAACATCTGTGACCACAACTGATTTGGAAACTGAAATTCTATTACATTGCCTATATTTCAAAACAGTAGAAATTTTCAATAATGGGTTTTGCTTACTTATGAAGAGTGTCCCAGGGGCCTCATGACATGTAAGAAATTACTGCCTGAGAGGTGACCCTGACTTTACATTCCTTGTGCAAACTTGTCAGTGTTCAACTTTTATCTATTTTATGAACACCTTATTTCTATTTCAAAAATCACTGGGAATGAATTAGAGTGAGTTTGAGCTACTGATGATATAGGAAAACTATGTAAATAACACAGCAAAAATAAATCCACTGTTAAATCATATCATCTACCTCTGAAATCCACACGTGAAATTCTGACCTTTAAGCCATTGCTAACATACAGTGCTGTAGTCTGTCGTTATTGAGAAAGAACCTGTGGGTGGAAAGTATCTAAAAGGAGTGTGGTGGTTCAAATGAGCACAAGCCTATTTGTTCCTGTCTTTGAATATTTGGTCTCCAGGTGGTGGGACTTTTGGTAAGTATAAGGAGGTGTGCCCTGTTAAGAGGAAGTTTGTCTCTGGAACTAGGCTTTGATGTGTCAAAAGCCCACACTACTTCCAGATAGTTCTCTCTACACAGTGATTGTGTCTCAAGATGTAAGTAAGCTCTTAGTTACTGTTCCAATACCATGTTTATATGCTTGCTGCCATGTTTCCCATCATTATAGCTATGGACTCTCCCTCCAAAACTGTAAGCCGGCTCCCAGATAAATGCTTTCTCTTTCAAGTTGCATTGGTCAATGTGTCTTACCATAGCAATAGCAATAAAAAATAACTAAGACAGTGAGGCAAGTCAACTTCCACTGGGAAGAATATAATGAATAAAGAAGAACCCAAATGGTTGCATCACCACTTTCCTGGTGCTGCTGCTGGACAGTGAAATCATTCTTCAGAGTTCATGGACTGTAAGTTAACTGAAGGCATTCCTGATATCTTCCTTGAATTGTTAAAAGTAAATTATCTGATAGTTTCAGCCAGTTACTAAAAACCATGACATAGTTTTACTGAAAATAAAAATGCTTGATAAAGATAAGGATTACCTTAACACTTGGACAAAAAAAGAAAAAAATGAAAGGGACTAAAAAAGGAAACAGATACACCCTGCTTTTAAATTGGACTGTACTCAGGGTAGAATTTTCCCCTGGAAACACTATGTACACTACATGAATAAGTTTAAATTTACTAGTAGAAACAGCAAAAAGCAGAAAGACACAAACCACTTCATTATATGTTAACATTTGATTTAATGGATCTGAAATACTATAACATATAAAAAGCATGCATATTATTCATGACATATTTAACTTGGAGGAGATATTAAGCCAGACACTAAACTTTATTTGGAAATACTTGAGCCAATATTTATATTTCATTCAATCTATAATTACAAATGTATATTTAGATTCCCAAATCATTTCTAAGATGCTTTAAAGCTTTCCAATAATGAAACCTAGTACCATATTTTAAATTAAATTAATTAAAAATAATAATTCACATTTAATTTTTATTATCCAAAGCACTTGTTACCAAAAGTATTTCAGATTGCAATTTTTTTCAGTTCCATTGATTCACTTCTTTTATGATATAATATTTTTTCTATGTATCCCAGGATGGCCTTGATCTCATTGTGTATCTCAGGCTGGCCAGGAGGCTAGAGTAAAGATGCTGCCTTAGCCTCCCACATGTTGACATTACATATGTATACCAACTAAGCAGACAAGGTATATATATATATACACACACACACACACACACACACACACACACACACACACATATATATATTTTAGGGATAGGATCCAAATAGAAACACTAAATTTATTTGCATGTATACCTTATATACATAGCTTCAAGGTAATTTACAGAATATGTCTTATAAATTTGTGCACTGAAAACAAGTTTGTAGACATTGAAAAACAAGAAACCAAAGAGGCCAATACCTCTACACCCACGTGGATAATTCTTGGCACTTGGTATCACCTCATTCTTGGCTCTGAAATTCGATGTGAGTTCTTATTTCTTTATATAGACACCTATGCTGCCATTATTTCTCCTTAGATACATCAACTAATTACTCTTTGTTTCTTTCTCTGTCTCTCTGTCTCTCTCCCTTCTCACTCTAACCCTTCTCTCACCTGCTCTCTTGCTGTCTTGATTTCTTGCTTTCAAACATGGCCTTGAGCCTGAAGAGATCACTTAGCCATTAAGAGTGGTGACTTCTCTTGCAGAAGACCCTAGTTCAGTTCCCAGTACCCATGTCAGGTGGCACATGGCTTCCTGTAACTTAAGGACCAGAGGATCTGACACCACTAACCTCCATAGACATGTGCACAAATATACACACACATCCATACAGATACACAAATAATTAAATAGTAAATCAAATCTTAAAAATTGGATCTCTCGCTGGCCTGGACACACCAAGTAGACTAACTGACCAATCTGTTTCCACCTATCCATTACTTGAATGATATGAAATTGTCACCATTAGGTCCTTGTGTTTATAAAGTGAGTATGTAACTGACTGAGCCATCTCCCTAGTCTCTATTCAGTTAAAGTGTTGATATCAAAATGTGAAAGAAAACATATCTTATTTGAAAGTTTACTACTATAAACATTTCATACTTGCTGTATTCATTTTTTATTTTACTTTAAATGAAAGTTTATGGGTTCCAAGGTCACTGATTCACTTAAGTACTGTCATTGTTTTAGGAAAGACCCAGGACACAAGATCTGCTGAAGATGAGAAAGAATGGAAGCAGAAGCCACAAACGGCCGCATGATTCTTTATTTCCTTATCTCCTATCTTTTGCCTTAGCAAGACTTTGTAGTTAATTGACTCAATTTATTATTATTTTTCCTTTAACTATTTCTGGAAAAAGCTAATGGTGGTAGCTGAATTATGCTACCCAATGGAATTATATTTTTGAAAGCTTCATTTTAGGAAATCTGCCCTATAAACAAAACAATGCATTCCTATTAATTAATGTAGCTCTCCAGTGTTAATGCATTATTACCTGACATTTTTGTCCTCTTCCTGTGGTGCTGCTTATTAGAGTATCATTCCTAAAGGATTATGGGAGGTTCATAACTTGTTTCCTTGACCTGCTCAGCTGCTGTGGTCCCATTGTCTGACTACTGGTGTTGGAGGCTGGGATAAAGGGATGAGATGGAAAAAGGAAGGTTGAGGGAGGAGATGTTTGTGGATTTTTGGAGGTGGAGTCAGAGAGGAAAGGGAGACCAAAGCAGGTTCTGGTCTACTACAGAACTGGGGATGTACCTGAGGGAACTGAAGGAGCAGAAGAATAATTGTGGATCTACAGTCAGGCTACTTATTGCCCTGGCAGGAGAGGCTCTTAGGTTTCTCAGGGGGACAAAGCTAAGTTTAAGGGGAGGGAGAAGAGGAAGGTATGTGGGATCTACAGGAGAAGGGAATGGGGACAGGAAAGGCTTCCTCAGGTGTTCTGCTGTAGAGCTCAGCATGAGTCTGGGGGATTGGTTCTATAGGAACACACAGGGAAGAGAATATCTAGAGGCAGCCTACCTGCTATTCTGGTAGGTGACCACCGTGTTATTTTCAATAGAAATTCACATTAATAGAGAAAGGAGTTCTGGAGCATTTTTTTATCTATGACCTTTAGTAAACATGCTCCACCAAATTAGTTTCTACAAGTTAATTCGAAAGAGCTTAATATAGAGCATGTTGTGGAGGAGAGGAAAAGGGCTTGTCAGGTGACAGTAAAAGTGTAGAGGTCAATGAGTAAATCAATCACCATGAGGAAATGTCACAGAATATGAAGCCCACTCAGTGCTTCCAGACTTTCCATGAATTCAGATGTTATTCTACATTAAAAGTGAATTGATCAACAAAGAGTACTGGAGTTTATTCTTCTCCACCAAACTAGATAACAAAAACCATTGATTTGTAGAACCAGCAATTTATTTTCAATCTACAAGAATATTAGCACAGCGATTTTCTAAGATTATTGTGAGTGAGTAAACAAATAGCTTTGTTTAATTACAAGTGCATGATTTTTCCCATTTTATACTTACATTTCTGTTTGAATTACCAGAGGAGAAAAATTATTCAGTGTTGGGATATTCCAGTATTGCAAATATACCTTCACTGGTGATGGAACAGATAATACTACACCTCTCTATTTGCTTCATTCAAATAACAAAATGCACTTCTTATTCCATATTTTTATTATATGTATATCTATATTGACCCAAACTCAATGATGGCAAAATAGTGAAATTATAACAAAATAGTAGTGAACACAAACTCATGTTTACTTTGCAAATAACAAATCCTTCAGAAATAAAAGAACATTTCTGTTAAATAATTCTATATAATATATTTGGGTTTGATGTGTATAAAGACTTGACCTAGTAGCAGGTACCAACAATACAAAAAAGAAAGCAAATTATTGACTAACTTGCAAATAACTTCAGACCTCTATGAACAGAAAAATATTAAAAGACTTACTTTTAAATATTTGTTTATTTACTTGTATGTGTATGTGTGTATGCCTGTGTACCACTTGTGTGCTGGAGACCTCAGAGGTCAGAAGAGCTGTCACATTTCCTGAAACTAGAGTTTGCGATGGTTATGAACCACCAAACCCATATTCTCTGCAAGAGCAGTAAGTGCTTCTAACCATTGAAACATCTCTCCAGCCCCCATGTGGAACCGTGTAGTTAAAGCAACCACAATCATGGCCTTGACAGATTAGATTGACTTTCTGTGTCCCCATCTACTTACTTCCTTGATCCCATGGTGTCATTCTGCAGTATTAAACAGACTGTTGGGCTTTTTTTGCATTTGTTGAAAAACAACACTGTTTTGTATTGTTGTAGAAGATCTGCATGAAAACTCACTCAATTTATATCCAGGGTGAGAATCATCTTTCAGATGAATGATCTAAATCACCTGTATTGGATTAGAATGGACATTGCTTTTACCTTAAAACCAAAGAAATATGTACATAAACTGTAGTCTGTTACAAGTAGCTGCAAAAGAATACACCCTACACATTAATTCAGATTAGTAATTATATATCTCTTAACTGTTTTTTTTTAATGGAAGGAATATTTGGGGAGCACACTGTCTTCTCTCAGCACAAAATAAATAAATGAAAAGGCCATCGTGAATCTGAGCCTGAAAGATTGAGAACTAGTTTCCACATTTTTATAATCATGTCTATGTACCCTATTGCTAAACATATTAGGTCAACTATATCACCATCAGAAACATGAAATAACTTGAAAAAATATACTGCTTTTGGAGTCAAGATTTTATAAAATTAAAACAGCTGATTTTCCCAATTATATAATGATACATATATTATTTAAGTTAGTCAGTATAAAAATTCAGAGCAGTTCAGATATTAAGGGGAATTACAAAAGTTCACTGAGAAAAGAACCCCTGTACTCAGAGATAAATATTAATGTCATTTTTGATAACTACTTTTTAATGGTTGTGTTTGAGCATAGTTTCATAGGCAAATATGCAACTTCACATGGAGAGCATCATGTTTTCGTGCTGTTTTTGCTTCACAGTTTTATTTTTTGATGTTGGGTTTTGCTTTTATACTTCTTCCTTCTTTTTCTGTCTCCAGAACTTTCATACCCTACAACTCCACATACCCAAAGTTAAAGCATCAATAACACAGGAAACTCATCATGACTTATTCTAATACTGGGACATAATATGCACATCTGCTTTTCTCACTTAACTGTAGTTCAGTAAGTTTTAAACTGACTAGAAAAACTCTAAGTCCCCTACTTTTAAGAGATCTACATTGATTAATAATTGACTAGAGTACAGTTTACAGAATGGTACCTCTATTAAACATTAATATTTGGATTTATTATTGATTCCCACACCCTACATTAATACTGCCAAATATACTTAACTCATTTTTATTTCTAATGTACCATTTGCTGAAAATATTGTCCATTAGGGCAGATGGCAGGAAACCCAAAGACAGGTGAAGTATCCTCAGTAGTACAGGAGATGTAACAGGAATCCTAAATTGGTCTTTTAATAAAAAGCCCAGAGCCAGATATTAGGTAAATGCTGGAAGATCAGAGAGACAAAGGTATAAGACACAGCTACTTCTCACCTTGCCAATCCCATGAATCCTCTGACTGAATGTCTTGAGTCCTCAGCCAAAGGGGGTCCAGCCAAAAAGGGTTCAATAGAAAAGGGCTTCAGCCAAGAAGGCTTCTGCCAAAAAAGGGCCTTAGTTCCTGTCTCCTCATGATTTATATACCTTTCTCTGCCCAGCCGTATTACTTCCTTCCTAGTACTGGGATTAAAGGTGTGTGTGCTTCCCAAATACTGGTAGCAGAGGCATGAGATCTCAAGTGCTAGAATTAAAGGCATGTGATTCCCAAGTACTTGGGATTAAGGGTGTGTTCCACCACTGCCTGGCTCTGTTTCTCTCCTAGACTGAATCAGTCTTTTAAACAGAGTGGCTTTGAACTCACAGAGAGCCAGATGGATCTCTGCCTCCTGAGTGCTAGAATTAAAGATGTGTGCCACCACTGCCTGGCATCTATGTTTAATCTAGTGGCTTATTGTGTTCTTTGATCTTCAGGAAAATTGCTCTGATTGGTTGATAAATAAAGCTGTTTCGCCAGTGGAGAAGCAGAATAAGGTTGGGCGGTACATTCAAACTGGAGAGAAGAGAAGAAAGGAGGGTGGGGCAGATGCTGCCAGGAGCCTACAGGAGAAGCAAGATGTGAAAGTACTGGTAAACTATGAAGCCACAGAGCAATGCATAGAATAACAGAAATGGGCTGAGTTAAGTTGTAAGAGCTATCAAGAAGGAAGGCTGAACCATTAGGTCTTACAGTTGGTAAGTAATATAAGTCTCTATGTGTTTACTTGGGACCAAGCGGGCTGTAGAATATGGATGGGATGCAGGGCCCGGCAGGCCCAGAGACACTTCTGGCTACATTGAGACACCAGCAAGGAATTCCAAAGTGGATTTGTGCCCCTGCTTATCTACCGATCATCTGGCCATAGAGTGTAGGACCTAATTTTTGGTTCAAATTGAATTCTCCGGTATTCTAGGAAAATTTGAGCTTTTCAGTGATGATCCTCTCCTCCCAGTTTTGTGACTGCTTATTTGTATCTTTTCTCCCTTTGTGTATGTGTGCTTTGTCTTTTCTCCTAATTTCTCAAAATCTCTGTTCAAATTATAGCTCTTTTTTCATGGCTGGTCTTAAGCACCATAAACACTTTTTGTAATTGATTATCTACCTTTCGAGTTTCAGATCAGCAAATATTGTACCTCTAAAGTTGAAACAAAGACATGGACGTGTTGAAGTGGATGGGACTTGGGGTAGCCCGTGAAACACCACCAATCCTACACAAAGAACTTCAGGGACGTAAGGAATGTTGAGAGTAGGAGAAACCATCATCCCTAGGAAAAGGGCACACTTATTAATTATCCAATACCACATAGTCAGCCCTGAAAACATACATACAATAGTATTATACAGATTGAGCAGAATGTATTTATATACTTAAGAATATATGTGTATATACATACACATTTGTATGTAACAAAAATGAAAAGATAGGTCATAAATTTGATAGAGAGCAAGGAATGGAATATGGGAGGTTTTAGAGGGAAGAAAGGGAGGGGGAAATGATGTTATTATATTATAATCTCAAAAAATAAATTTATAACAAAGGAAAAAAATAACAAAAGGCAGGGGTTGGAGAGATGACTCTAGCTTTAAGAGTATTTACTACCCTTGAAGAGGATCCAGATTCAGTTCCTAACACTGACATGGTGGCTCCCAAGAACCTGTTCCAGAGTATCCAGTGCCCTTTTCTGACCTCTACAGGCTTCAGGCATAAGTGGTGTTTATATGTGTGTGTGTGTGTGTGTGTGTGTGTGTGTGTGTGTGTTTGTATGTGATATGTATATATATATATATATATATATACATTCAAGCAAAAAACCTTTACATAAAATAAATATCAAAAAATTCTTCAAATAAAAATTTGTAAACATTAATGGTAAAATGTTATTAGCTCATTTAAGAAATGTATCATCTAATATTAGCAGATGACTACAATAGAAGTGAAGGAGAACATAATTCTGATACTAAGAAAGTATAATCAGGGTTCCAAACACATAGCAAAGCAAATAAAAACAACAACTACAAAGTTCAGACAGAATTGCACACAGAATTATACAGAAAAGAAGGACGTAGCAAAAGGATAATCCCCTTGATGTAACACACGATCGTCTTCTTGGCACTTTAAGATACTATGGAGGTAACTTTGAACGACTGTGAAGATCATAGTGAACAAAAACTTAATACATGATACATAAAAATCACACTTAAGAGTTTTAACCAGGGCTGGAGAGATTGCTCAGTTATAAAGCATTTGCTGCTCTTTCAAAGGACCTGAGTTTAGTTCTGAGCATTCACACCAGGCAACTACCCACACCTATGACAACTCCAGCTTCAGCAGATCTGATATCCTTTTTTGGCCTTGTGGGCTGTTACACTAAACACACACACACACACACACACACACACACACACACACACACGCACACGCACACGCACATGCACACGCACACGCGCACAGACACACAGACACACATACAGAGACAGAGACAGAGATTGGGAGAAATAAAAACAATTCTTAAAACAATAGAACGATCAAATTTCTATGGACACACTGAAGCAGTAGAGGATGTGAAGTTAGAAGTCTCATTTGCCATTTGACGGTGGGTCTCTAAGCTTTTTCCTAAACAACTGACTAGCACAATGAGTCATTCATTCTGGTTTTAGCATTCATTTGTTCCTAAACTGGGGCTTTGGAAGATATGACATTCTTAAATCAAAATAACTGTTCTCACTTTTATATGTGTAGTGAAATAAAAAAGAAAACACTTGACTATTAAATTAAGATAAGCAAATACTTACCTGAAATGATTTTTCCAAGTTTAAAATTGTAATAATGAGCAATGGGAGGAGTTAGTGGCTCTAGAGCTAGCATTATGCTGTCAGCAACTGCGTGACTTTAATGTAGTCACAGCTAGAAATGACCCTTCTAAACACAGGCAAGGGATTTATACATTTAAAGAATTATAAATTATTGAAAAAGGGCTCAGGGCTAAATTGACTAAGAGTGCATGCTAAGTGACCCAGAAGGAGCTCTGTCACTCAAAAATAGCTCAAAGCCAAAAGTGAATTATTTTCCAAAGTGAAACAGAAGAGTCAGTTAAATTGCAGACCACTGAATGTCTTCTTCCAACATTTTTTTTCATGACTCATAACCTTATGTTGGGAGCTGAAAGATTGCTACAAGATTATATTAGAAAGGATTTCAGCAGTGATGTCATGTCTCACAAAGTGGATATGGTATTGTATTTCTATGGATGGCTTTTTTCACTTTGACTAAAATTTTAAATTAACTAGTTCACATTTTGAGTTTAACAACTATCACTATAAGTGAATGTGGGGTACTGGAGCCCAACTGATACATCGGAAACTCAACTTAAGCTTAAGTTCTTAAGCTTCAGAAAGAATTGTGGAAATGAAGCTGGAAAGAATGTAAGAGGGAGAGTACCAGGATGCCTGCTCCTAGAGAGTATATCCTAGACATGACAGATTCAATAAGTCTTTGATATCTCAATATTGGTAGCTGATCATGATTGTATAATGGTGCTATCAGGGGACAGGGAAATTCCACAAGGTCCTACCCCTACATGAAGATACCCAATTCAAGTGATCATTCTTAAACCTGTGTACATATGAGCAAGGCTGAAAGGACTCAATAGATTGTATATACATATTTACTGATACGTATATATGTACACATAATAATAATTAAATAAGAGATGAGGATTTCGGAAATGGAGGACATGTAAAGAGTTGACTGAGAGGTAATGATTCAGATGCAGTTCCCATGTAATAGCAAAACAAAATTAAGGGCTCTTTGGCACTGTATTTCCCCAGGAAAGAGTACATCAATTCTTTCCTGGGGAAGACCACCATGCCCAATCCCAACTTTCCTCAGTTAGCTATATTGGTGGACGGTTGAGGCCTCATGAGTTTTTCTCAGCCCTGATAATATACATACAAGTAACAGTATACAAACTGAACAAATCATGTCCAGGAATACATATATATGCAGGCAATGAAAGTGAAAAAGAAAGTTATGGATTTGAAGGAAAGTAGGCAGGGGAATATGGGAAGGCTTTGGGGTAGGAAAGAGAAGAGAGAAATGTAAATATAATGCCAAAAATAAATAAAATTAATAAAATATAAAAGGATTAACAAAATATTTGTATTTTTGCATTTGAATAAACATGACAATGAGCCTTATTCCAAATAAAGTGTGATATGTGGGTTAAAGAGTTTGTAACTTTGTGAACAATAAGGGGATAAAAGTAGAATCCATTAAAACAACAGTTCAATAACTCTCTCTCTTTTTAAAATTATATATAATAATATTTGTAATTATGTTTACCCTGGGGTTTTTCTTTTAAATTCTAATATTTTTTTTCTAGATCTCTTTTTTGAGTCCGTTCTTAAATTATCTTTTTCTAATGAGACTAAGAATCACAATAGAAGAATCTCAATTTCCCTCTGTTACATGTGTCAAGTATGCTGGGAACCCAGCGAAGACCTGATAACAAACTGAATACTGGATTCAGTGCAGTTGTCACCTGAACTGAGGATACTAATACAGCGAGAGAAAGGAGGGAAAGACAGAGAGAAAGAGGAAGGGAAGGAAGGGGCATCAAGGAGGAGAGAAAGGATAGAGAAGAGAGAGAAGGCTATAATGTGGCATTTCATGAGCACCAGGCCAACCCATTACTACAGTGCCTACGCTACCATGAAGGAAGCTGAACAAACCCGAGAAGGAGGACATGTGGGAATGACATCAGTCTATGGTTCAAGTTAGAAGTACTGAATGAAATTTTACAAAACAAGTGAAGTTGAAAGAGACAAAGAACTGACAGTTGGACCACTGTAATACTTCTTCCCAAGGCATTGGTTATGGGCAATCCCTTTTGGATAAGAAAACACAACTTCTAGAATTGTGTCATGACTTTGGGGATGTTAGTTAGATCTTGCTAAGCTGTAGAGTCATCCAAGAATCAGCACATCACCAGGCACAGATGACAGACTGCACTCCACTATAGGTATCTGTCTCAGACATTTACACCTTCATTCTTATTAAGGGGTAGTAACATAATAAGGAGCAATGGAATTCTTAAATTAAAATGACGAACACTGATTTCATCACTAAATTTAATAGTGTGAATTGCTATGTGCCATTCTTGAGGTTATAAAGATGAAATTTTGAAATATAAATGAAAATTTGAATTTTGGAGCTGAAATCAATAGCCATAAATGTTTTCCTTTATAAAGTACACTATGTTCTGTTAACTTCACATAATTTTCCTTTTAATAGACCATGCATTAAAGTGAAAGAATTAAAGTCCTGGTTAACAGGATCACTCACACAGAGTCACACAGGCAGAAAAATAATTTTATATATTCGTTCGGAAAACTGTCCATTTCCAACCCTAGTCTCTTGACTTTACATTGTGTTGCCAATATCACAAGCTCAGTCAAGGACCAGACAGAAAATTCAGGTGTGTTGAGTGAGGGTTTGGGTAAGTCCTCTGAGAAAAATCTAGATCAAGCAAGTATGAAAAAGAAAAATCAGTCTTGAAACTTCTGAAATGGATTCTAGAAAAATAATATGATTCCACACTAAGGCCATCAATAAATATTCTTTGAGTAGAGAGGGTTAGAAACCAGACAAATGAAGAAATACTGGTGTTGGTTTATTGCTTACTCTTCTATCAGTGTATCTTTATGACTTATTAGCTAAACATATGTTCACATATTTAGTTCTATGCACATAATTCAAAGCATATGCAGAGAAAAACCAGGGTGATGGGTTTTGGCATATTTGAACCATACTATCTATTGCAAAGATTTATGACTTTCTCATGTTCCCATGACACATTAGGAAAGCAAAATGATTGGTTATCTTGTCCGACAAAAGGTCTTCAGAATGCAGGGTTGCAATTTTTGAATGGAAGATATCTTGGGAAGAATCTTTTGACACTTCAAAATGCACAAGGTTCAAATGATGACAATTTACAAATGGCATGAAGTGTGGGCTAGCTTGTTATGCACTGCAGAAGTAAATGCAATCCTTGGATAAAGAGCATTTCAATTTTACATCATCTAACACCTATGCTTCTCAGTCTCTTACATATGTCAAGAAGAGATCTGCTTAGACCTTTGCATTTGAAAAATCAAGCTTTTGTCCATAAGTAGACAAAATCTGAAGATTTTCTCCATATGTCAGTTTTTTGTTTCTAAGACTTGTAAGATAAAAGATCCTATTGAAAGGATCAGGCAAAAGCACCTTGGCTAAGTACTGCCATTTTGACTTAAGACTCCATTTTATCTGAAGAGTGAAATAAAGTTCAGGTTCTCAAGCCCTAGGAGAGCTCAGCATTTTCCAATGACTGACCAACCTCCTCCTTAAAAACATAAAATTAGTCATTATGCATCTTTTGTTCTCTAGAAACATTGTGGTTGTTCCTAACAACATAAGGAAAAAATGAATCTGATTGATTGGACTGAAATGCCTGTGTTTTATGTGGGGGAAAATGATGAGACACACAAGGAATATCCCTAATCTTTGATTTTTGATTGGTGAAAATTATAACTGTAACTTGGCAACAAATGTTTGTGGTTTTGTGCTTCTAAAACCTGCTGCTGCTCCCGCCTAAAGCTGCCAGGAAAAACAAGACTCCCAAGTTCTTGTCCTGAAGCCCTGATCAATAGTGACCCATTTATGTGGTGATTTATTAAAGTCTTTGGGACCCATAAGTGTTGTCTCTCTCCTTCCTGGTGGCCCACAATGGACTGGGTGTAAATCTAGAGTATATATGTATCATGGTGTGTTTCAACATTTTGTTCCATGTGAAGCTATAGGGTTACTTTCTTTAAGGAAGACAAAAGAAAAACAAAGCAACTACTGAATGTCTTTAGAGTGTAGAAATCTACACATGAGGGACATTGGAAAGTAAACAGTATTAATCCTGTCTATGTATGTGATATGGTATGATTTGAAAGATATGATCTGAAAGAATTCTTGAAAGTTATTCATTATTATTGGACATGAATACTTTCCTAGATTTTTTTGTGTGATGCTTCTCCATTATCTCAATTTAGAAATCTAAGTTTAACACAATATGTAAAAGTATCTAATATATATATATATATAGTACTGTATTTGTAATAAAAATATTCAATTGTTTCTTTCATAAAAATTCTTAGCTCTTTTTATTTTATTGTCAGGTATTTGTATGAACTTAAACATATTATCATGTGTTTTATTAACCATGATTTTGGACATGTTTAATTAAAATGAAACTCAACAAAACAAAAACAAAAATGAATATATATCTTATATCAAAAAACATTGCTCATGACCTAATAGGATTATGTTCTTCACAGCCTGTTTTATTCGGCTTATTACATATCAAGATTTTTGTCCATGGAGAATTATACATATGCATGTATATATTTATACGTAGGGATACACATATACATACAGGTAAGAGTAAATGGATTAGATATACACTGAATATTGAGTAACATTAAAGAATTACCCAGAGGATTCAATCTTGAAATAAAGTGAAGCCAATTGATGTTATTTATCCCCACATAGGTGACTCCATGTAGGTGTATATACAACTCTAGAAAGTAATCACTTAATTACTGAGAGGAAGTAAAAATGCACAGCCAGTATGAAACTGATATAAACCAAAAAAATAAGTGCCATTTGTTTTGGATTTGGAGTAGAATAAAGAAAAAAACTGAGGACATCCAGAAAGTAAGTACTATGAACATTCAGAAAGATTAATAGATTGACATTTGACTGCTATGGGATGTCTTTCTGTATGCTGTGAATATGTGTTGCTCTGATTGTTTGATAAATAAAGCTGCATTGGCCTATGGCAGGGCAGAATGGAGCCAGGTGGAAAATTTCCAAGGGAGATAGTGAGAGGAGAAAAGAGAGTGGGGCAGACACTGCTAGTTGCTGCCAGGAAATGCAAGATGTAAAAGTGCCGGTAAGCCACAAGCCACATGGCAAAGTATAGGTTTATGAAATGGGTTAATTTAAGATATAAGAGCTAGCTAGTGAGAAGCCTGAGCCATTAGGCCACATGGTTTAAAAATAATATAAGCCTCTGTGTTTTTACTTGTCCAAGTGATTGTGGGATGGGTAGGACACAGAAAAACTTCTGACTACATTTGACCAAAACAGGCAGAGGAAAACAATAAATAAATAAAAGTACCCTAGCCTTTTAATGTATTAATTAATCAATTATTTTCCCAAGCCCGAGTATATCTTCCCCTTCTCTCCTCTCCTCCCAGCTCTTCCCCCCCTCTCTGTCTCCCTCCCCATCCATTCCTGCTATAGAAGAGTATGGTGATATTTTATTTGTACTGAAGTGTCATTTTATTTGTATGTTAATAAATAAAGTTGCCCGGGGGTCAGAGCTATAGCAAGCCATAGCAGAGCTGGGCGGTGGTGGCCCACGCCTTTAATCCCAGAACTTGGTAGGCAGAGCTAGGTAAATCTCTGTGTGTTCAAGGATACAGCCAGCACGGAGACACACGCCCTTAATCTCAATACCAACCATGACGACCTGGAGGTCTGTACAGACAGGCAGTGACGAGGCGGTCATGTGGTTGGGTTTACAACCAATGAGAAGGCAGAACAGAAAGTCTATATAAAGATAAACACACAGGAAGTAGGTCTCTTGCCTGAAGAGGATAGCTGAAGCAGGAAGGGTAAGGCTCTTAGCTCTGACCTCTTGGGCTTTCATCTTTTCATTGGCTCTGTGTTTCTTATTTAATAAGACGGTTACTTCTACAGAATATTATTTTAAGGTGTGTTACTTTTGCTTATGCTGCACTTGTTTAACTCTGTGAAGCTGTGTTACTGTGCTGTCTTACACACCAGACTGGTCTAATAACGAACTGAATGGCCAGGAGCAAGGCAGGAGACAGGATAGGCTGGGCTGGCAGTGAGAGAGAATATCTAGATGGAGAAATCTGGGAGGAGAAAGTAAAAGAAGTAGCCAGAGGAGGAGGACTCCAGGGGCACACTCAGATACACAGCCAGCCACAGAGTAACAGTGAAAGTAAGACTACAGAAGTAGGAAAAGGAAAAAGCCCAGAGGCAAAGGGTAGCCAGAATAAGTAAAGAAACCTGGCTAAGAAAGCTAAGCAAAGGCTGGGCATTCATAATTAAGAATAAGTCTCCATGTGATTTATTTGGGAGCTGGGTGGCGGGCCTCACTAAAGAGAATAAAACAAAACAAAACCAACCAACAACAACACATTCCTCCTCCTTTCTTTTCAGGAAAGGGCAGGCCTCCCATGTATATCTGCCACCCATGTCATATCAAGTTGCTGTATTACTAGGCACCTCCTCTCTTATTAAGACTGGAGGAAGTAACCCAGTGGAAAGGGTCCCAAACAACCCAACATTAGGGGGACCTTGAGGAATCCTGTGGAAGAGGGTGGAGGAATTATTATGAGAGCTGGAGGGACCAAGGACACCAAAAGAAAACCCACAGAATCAAATAACTAGGGCTCATGGGGTTCACAGAGACTGAGCCACCAACCAGAGAGTACTCAAGCCTTTGAAGTGTGGGCACAAGATCTATTTTAAAAGCATGCATGCTAGAGGGAAACTTTCTGGTTTCAGATCTCAGTTTCATCATTTTCTAGCCCTGCAACTTTGAGCAAGTGGCTTAACTAGTGAGTTACTTATCTCAGTAAAACTGTCCTGTATTAAACATCCAAACTCATAAAAATAGCTCCCTCATAAGTGTTTTAGATGCATAACTTTGCTGATTTGTTAAAGTATATGAACCCAGCATGTATGTGATCGACAAGCAATGATTCAACAGTTCAAGGACAGAAGCAGTTTCACAATTTGGACCTAGCTTGGAATGGAAAGCCTACTATATCTGAGCATTGGTGTTGTCTGTAGCTCCAGCACTATAATTTGGAATTCCAACATTCCTTGAGTAAGTTCATAATTAAATATTTTGTGACCTGAAGACCAAATATTTATGGATAATTAATGATTCCCCAAACAACCATGTGATTCTGAGATCTATTTAGCTACTGGTAAACAATGAAATGGCCTTAAAGGCATTAAACATTTCAAGAAAAGACTCCTTACAAAAAGAATTAAAGTGGTTGAAAATTTAAGGAGGAAAAATGAAATCTTATATTGCAAGAATCATGTCAGAAAAAGCAGCTCAATTTACTTGTGTTCATGCCATTACCCCCAATTATAGTCCCAGAGAGGTTACAGTCATGAAACCTATGGGGACTGAATTAAATAGAAAGATAAATAGATGTTGTGCTCATGCTTAAAAGGCTCAGATATTTGAATTACAAGGGACTAATGCAATGCTAATTCTATCAAAAGAGGAAAAATTAGACTGGAACTATTAAGAATTTGTTGAAGGCATGCTGTGTAAGTAGGAAATAAATGAACAGATGGAAATTTTTTAATAAAGGAAGGAATAATAACTGTCCATTTTAGCACTAGAATTTTTCTGATTATAAGCCTAACAAACCATATCAAAGTAACACCATGCTTGAATAAAAGATAACGATGTCAAATTAAACTCTACACAGAACCCAGAGAAGTTCTGAAGTACTCCCTTCTGAAAGTGTGTGTTTCTTGAATGTCTGTCCTCATTACTGGTGCAGAACTCCTTCTAACCTCATTATTCATCTGCTAGCCTTGCTGTACAATTCAGTGGCTAGTCATATTTTTTTGGCACAAAGCAACTTCAGAAAGTTTGAATTTTCCAGAGTGATTATCCCAGCTAAGACTTATTGATGTAGTTCTTTCATACCTTAGCAGGAAGTGATAACAGATATATGCAGATAAACAAGATCCTTTAAATTCATGTCTTTATTAGTAGACTAGATTAGATTTGTGCTCTCACCCAGGCAGGACAAGAAACATAATAAGAGGACAGATCAATTTATAGAAAATGTTTAATGATCTGGAAATAAATCTACCCAGATCTAAAATCCATTTCTTCTACATACCATCTCTCAAATTCATTTGCATGTATTCCTTTGACTAGAAGATAACACAATATTGATGCTAGAAGAAAAAAAGTGAGAGTATCTAGCAAACTTAGAAGTAGGCATATGTTTCTTAAATAGAGCAGAAATGAATAAGCACATGAAATGGAGCTAACATATCTAAGTCAAAAGAGTGAAGAAAAACAGCATAATGGAATCACAGGATAGAATAAATGTGCAATACACATGGCTGGATTAGACTAATATAGAAAATGGATCCCACGTTCTTCTCAAACAAGAGGAGAAATATTAAATAAAATAAGAACAAAACTGCAATCAGTCACTCTGTAAAAGTATATACAAATAGGTCTTAGGTAGTGAGAAGGGTTTAAGAGAAAGTATAAAATACCCAGTACTTGGAAAAGTATTTTAAGTCCCAAGTCGAATTCAAAGGAAAGAGACAAGAGAAGATAAAGGAAAAACAACACCCTTCTTTGTGTGTGTGAATGTTTTCATATAACATATTTTGATCATGGTTTTCCCTTCCCACAACTTCTATCTCCTTACCCACCCAACTTCATGTTCTCTCTCTCTCAAAACACAAAAAGTCCTTTAAAAACAAAAAAAACA
>CABHPR010144280.1:0-51939 GCA_902168415.1 Peromyscus melanophrys
ACATTTCATATATGAGTATGATATTTACACCATTACCCCTTCTCCAATTCTCCCCAAGTCTTTCTCATTTCTTCTCAAACCTGTGACCTTCTCTTCTTGAATTATCTAAATATTTACATATCTACATATATATAAATGCATTTTGCATTTCTACCTTTAAGACTGATCTCTTGGGGATAATAACCTATCAGGGGGCTAATCCCTAGAGAATAGTGGTTATCCCCCTCTCTTAGCAGCTGCTAATTGCCTGTAACTCTTCCTCTAGATTCAACACTTATAAAATTTCCCCCATCCATGTTGATATGTCAATTGGTATTGTCATTTTTCAGGTCTTGTTTGGGTGACCGCTTTATTGAGATTTCCTGGGTACAGCTTCTCTGACATATTTAGAACATATTATCCCACAGCAGACATTCTTGTCTTCTGCTTACAGACTTTATACCCTGTCATCCTCATTGTTCCCTGAGCCTCAGGTATGGATTGTATTTTAGATATATCAATTGGGGCTGGGCATCTCACAATCCTTTGTTCTCTGAATTTTGACCAGTTGTGGATCTCTATAACAATCTCTATCAGTTGCAAAAGAAATTTCCTTGATGAAAGGTAAGAATTACATTTATCTGGCATAAATTCTTTCCTATTGAGTGTGTCCTAAGTCCAAGTAGATGGCTGTCTATTATCCCAAGGATATAAGTGCAACCACTGCATCTTTTGGAGTATCTTGCTTTTTGCCATACTATAAAGTCTAACCTTAACAGAGAGATCTCATATGCATGTTATAAACATGTGATCCTTGGTTTATTCCCATTGCTTTACTCCACTGTGGAACACAGATTCATGGTTGCATAGGGTTGGGTGCCCAGTTATAGATGTTAGCAAAGTTCAATACAGCAGTGATGAATATGAATGCTAGATCCCAAGGCTTGTACATATCCCACTTGCAATGCTTCCTGGTGGTGTAATCACCTAGGTGCAGAGCTGCAAAGGACTCATACTTTAAATGCTCTTTATATAGTACAGGTCTCCATTCCTGTATCTGATTATCTGACAATCTCCCTTCCTCTACTTCCTCATGGCTAAAAGAATTCAAAGCTACTCCAAGTCTATGTCTTAGTTTCTTTTCTATTGTTGTTATAAAACACCCTGCTTAGAGCAACTTAAGGGGAAAAAAGAGTTTATTTTGGTTCACAGTGTAAGATACAGTCCATCATGACGAAGAATTTTAGTCCTCCGGAGCTTGAAGCAGCTAGCCATGTTGCATCCACAATGAGAAAGTAGAGAGTGATAAATGTTTGTACTCAGCTCATTTGTTTTTTATACTCAGCCCAGGGAATAGTTACGCCCACAGTGGGCTAGTCTTCACACTTGAGTTAACCCAATCAAAATAATCCCCAACAGGCATACCTAGAGGCATATATCTCCCATATGATTCTAGATCTCATCAATTTGATCATTTCAATTAGCCATAACATATATTCAATTAGATAAATGGCTAAGGAGTCCTCCATGCTTTAGGGGGTAGATCAGATTCTCCAAGGTTGCCTTCTTATTCTTTCCCCAACTTCCAGGAGGTTTTTACACACTGACTTTCTATGCTGAAAGCTCTGGATGTGGAGACTCTGGGTACTCCAGAGGCCTGATCTAGATAGAAGGTGAACAAAGGCCTAGTCAAAGGTCAGTATGTAAAACCATCAGAAGCCTCAAATCTCATTCCCACACAGCCAATAAGTAAGATGTCTTCTAAAATGTGGGCTGTTAACATGGGAAGTACATGAATGAAAATACCTAAGATTCAGGGCTGAAAATGGAGGATGTATTTTGAAAGTCTTTACATATCCTATTCTCCCAGAAACCCAGCAGCCAAACATGTTACCTCTCCTTGGTACTCCTCCTGTATTTTATTCCAAACAGAAAATTATAAATGTCTATCATAGAGAAACTGATAGCCAAGAGTATCAAAAATTGAAAGAAAGCAGTAAGATATCTGTGTATATATATCTTGTGTGTGCTTGCATACGCATGCATGTGCACATATACATATGTGTGTATGTATGTTGAGACCAGAGGTTGATACTGGGTGTCTTCAATTAGTCTCTATTTTTTGAGATAAAGTCTCTCACTGGTTCAGCAACACTAGGTGACCAACAAGCCCTGGTGATTCTCTTGTCTGCCACCAGCTTGGGACCAAGTGTTCAACCACCACACATGGAAAGCACTTTATTGGCAGCAATCTCCCCAATCCAGTGATGACACACTTCTAAAAGTAAAGAAATATCAGCTGTGGTGGCATGTTCCTTTAATCCCAGAGCTCAGGAAGAAAAAGTTTGAGACCACCCTGGTCTACATAGTGAGTTCTAGGCCAGCCAAGCTTACAACTGAAAAACTCTAACAAACAAAGATAAAGCAGGGCATAGAAGAAAACTTCACTTCTATGGGTGATGCTGGCAAGGCAGCCCCCTAGTACCATTCTCAGAAAAGAAACAGATAGAGATGCTTCAGTATACCTAAGAGATCTGTGTCAAACAGAATAATGTAGGAATAAATGAATTTGTCCAAGTGGTAGAATTTCTGACATGTACCACCCACATTAGGAGATGTAAATGACAGGAGCTGGGCCCTGGACTGAATGAAAAGGAGGGAGCCAGCTGAGCACAAGCATGCATGAATTAATTCATTTCTCTCTGCTCTTGAGTGTGAATATAATGTGACTAGCTGCTGCAAGTTCCTGCCACCTTGGTCTCCCCACAGTAATGGACTGCAACCTTCAAGTGTAGGCCCAACAAACCCCTTCTTTCTTATGTTGCTTTGGTGGGGTATTTTATAATAGCCACAGGAAAGAAACTACTAGAGTCTTGCACCCATCACCCAAACTGTATCACAAATCTCATCCAAATGGAAGCAATAAAGAAAGCAGTAATGTATTTCTCAATTAATCTGGTAGGAGGAATCTCTAAGACAAATCCTTAACTTAAATCCATAGATGCTAGGCCTTAACTAGTCTTTGGGCCCTCCACTGAGTTGCAACCCACAAAAGGCCCAACTTCAGATGTCTGTCGGGGAGCCCATGTAGTGGAGACAGAAGAATGCTGTCATGATGGCACTGTGGAATGCTGTATTTCTTGCAGAGAGCACTTCTGGGACTGGTCATTTTTTTTTTATTAAGAAAATGTTTTCATTCATTTTACACACGAATCAAAGATCCCCCTCTTCCCTCCTCCGGCTCCCCCAGGCTCTCCCTCCCAACCCACCCCCCACTCACTCCCCCACAAGAGGCAAGGCCTCCCATGGAGAGGACTGATCATTTTAACCTGTCCACTTGACTAGGTCATAGAGTTCTTAGACATTGGGCCATATAATATTCTTAATGTATCCACGAAAATGTTTCTGGGTGAGATTCACACCTGAGTTAGTTGCCCAGCAAAGCAGATTGTTCACCCTTATTTGGTGGTCTCCATCTTACCAAGAGGGGGGCTTGTACAGAACACAAAGGCTGCTTAAGAGGGACTGATGCCTGATTGAGTATTTGAACTAGAACATACTGATCTGTTTGTATCTTCAGATGTCAATGGAATATAGTCTCCTCTTGGCTCTTGAGCTTGTCACTCAGACTTGTGATAACATTAGCTGTCCTAGGTCTTCATCTTGCTGACTGCTGATCTTGGGACTGTCCATTTGGTCTTCCATATCACATAGGCCACTTTCTTTCTTTCTTTCTTTCTTCCTTCCTTTCTTTCTTTCTTTCTTTCTTCCTTCCTTTCTTTCTTTCTTTCTTTCTTTCTTCCCTTCCTTCCTTCCTTCCTTCTTTCTTTCTTTTTTCTTTTTGTTTTTGTGTTTTGTTTTTTGAAACAGGGTTTCTGTGTATAACAACCCTACCTGCCTAGCTGTCCTAGAACTCTCTTTTAGACCAGACCAGTTTCTTAAAAATAAATAAATGCACAGGCATATACATGTACATACACATACATATGTACTTCTCTGGAGAACCCATACTAATTCCATCCCTCAGAAGTATAAGAAATAGATTTTAATTATACTTAAGACTCTCTCTTTGAGAACTGATCAGGTTTCTTGGAAGATCTATGGAATAAACTTCATTTCTCTTTCTAGGGTATCTTGCCACAGTCATATGTAACTAGAAAGAGGTAGGATCAGCTTATTCCTCTGAAATTCCATAGAGAACAAGGTCTTATATCTGAAGGTTCTTCCATGGCAATACCATTGGTAGAGATGAATAAAACCCCCATTTCCTCCTGAGTTTCCCTCCAGGGTAATATCTCATATAGCTATAACAACTGAAATGCCTGAGTTGGGGCAGAGCCTGATTCTGTTCCCCTTGACTGTTTTCTTATTCTTTGGCCTCTCTTTCCTGTTCTGTAGTGGGAACTTTTGGAAATCACCAGAAACAACAGATAGAGATGACGGTCTGTGTGAAAAGAGAGATGACTCCTGTCTTAGTTACTTTCTATTGCTAAGAAGAGGCAACTTCTAGAAGAATGACTCTCTCAGGGCTTACAATTTCAGATGGTGAGTCCATGACTGTCATTGCAGTGGACATGGCGGCAGGCAGGCATGGCACTGGAGCAGTAGCTGAGAGCTCACATCTTGAGACACAATCATCAGGCAGAGAAAGATAACTGAGAATGGGATGGGCTTTTGAAACCTTGAAGACCACCACTAGTGACACACCTCCTCCAATAAGGCCATTATTCCTAATCCTTCCTAAGCAGTTCTACCAACAAGGACAAAGCATTCAAATATATGAGCCTATGGGAGCCCTTCTCATACAAACCACTACAACTCTGGCATCTTGTACTTATGTAGGCCCTTCCTGGATCAGCTCTTTCTCCATAACAAAGTCTCTAAACTCAAACTCATGTGGACTTACATGCACTCAGGTAACTGAAATCTTTATGTAACAACTTGTTGCTTCTTTGGGCTTATGAACATTAATATGTTACTTCTAGGTCAGTGATAAAAATTAACATAATTATCATGCAGTTCACTAAGCTCTAGGCCTAACTATTAGTGTTCCAACTCTCATAAAATCTAGGTTGATGTATAAACATAATTTTATGACTTCAAATGTTAGGAAAAGAAGAAAATAAAAATTAGTGTATCCCTAGAGGCCCGAAATATCATTATAATTAATGTAAAGATTCATGTAAATATTTAATCCTAGAACTTCCCTGTCAAAGCCTTTTAATAATAATGTCTTCTTATTAGCTATGAAATATAATATAATCCATACAACATGATCTTCCTGTCAACTCACAGTCTGACGGCTCAATCTATCCTTCCAATCCACCAGCTGCTTTACTTCAAACCCACTGCCAATCACTCAGGCCCTCACCAACACTGGGTACATTTCATGCTTATGTCCTTTCCTAGTTTTCCTCTGTCAGCTGAAATTCACTGCCAGCTCAAATATCTAGGACACCTCTTTGATGTGTTCCTTTGCTTCCTGACATCCCAGCAGAATCCAGTGCTTCCTCCTCATTAAAGTACCCCTGGTGCCTTAGTCATGCTTTTATTAGAGAATTTTCTCACTATAGTTCTTTCTTTGGTATACCCGACTCTTCCCCCCACACACACAATGGTGAATGACCCAAGATGACTGGATCCTCTCATAGGAAACCCAAGCGTTTAACCTGCCCTTCCACACGTTTGATGCCCATTAAATGTGTCTTGAACTGGAGATATATAAGAGCTTTAGAATATTTTCCACGGTTTCATTTGTGCCCATAATAACCCCTATTAAGTAGCATGAGTAAGCATTTGTGATTGATTCTATTAGAATAAGTAAACTAAAGGCATAGTCATGTTCTCCAGAGAGACAGTGCAAATAAAATGCATTGATGGTGGATAAGTGATGATAGATAGATAGATAGATAGATAGATAGATAGATAGATAGATAGATAGATAGGTAATAGATAGATGATGGATGGATGGACGGATGGACAGACAGACAGATAGGTGATAGGGATTTACCTGGAGAATTGGCTCACATGTTTATACAGGCTGAGATGTTCCATGGTGGGTACTCTGTGTTACAGTTTGAATCTGAAATATTCTCCACAGGCTCATGTTTTGAGTGCTTCATCCCAGCTGGTGGTTAAAGGTGCGACTGGCTGGTATATGTAACTCACTAGATGTGGACCTTTGATGGTTGTAGCTCATCCATTCCTTGACTCTGGCCCTGCTCTCTCTGCCTTCTGGCCTGCCACAAGGTAGACAGCAACTATCATATACTTCTGCCACCATTAATTGTACATTGCCTGACCCATCATGACGAAATGGGATGATCTAAACAGTGGGCTAAAAAATAAATGTTCCTCAGCTGCTTCTGTCAGATACTTTGTCAGAGCGATGCAAAAGTGAGTAATATAGTTTATGAGCTGGCAGCTGTGAGGCACTGGCAGTGTGACTCAGTCAATGTCTGACGGCCCCGGACCAAGGAAAGTCAGTGCCGGAAACATCAATCCTGAGACTCTTGAGGGCTCCCAATGCAAGTTCACAGTCCAAAGGTCAGGGAACCATGAGTCTTGATGTCCACAGGCAGTGGAAAAATGAAGCTTCCACTGAGAAGGGAGGGAAAGAGAGAGAAAGACAGAGACAGAGAGACAGAAAGAGAGAGAGTTCTTTTTGTTCTAGCTAGACTTCAAGTGGATTTTGTCACTTAGTCCACCAGCTCACAGGCCAGTCTCCCAGAAGTAATGCTTGTCTGCATTTTCTGCACCAGAAATCCCTTTCTTGCATATCCCTTAATCCAGTCAAGTTGACACTAAAGAGGAGTCCATGATTTGCCTTGTGTTGTGAGCCAGTCAGTGGCTGACCCAGGACTCTTCTTGAGTTTCCCAATGACAGGCTAATGCTCTTCACTGCCATTATGCAACATTCACAAAGAAGTGGGGACATGCCAAAGAGCCAAGGATGCTTGGGGGCACTGTTTTCGACACACTGCAGTGTAAGCATCTCTTACACACATGGTCTCCACCAGTCACTTGTGGTGCCTCTACTGTCTCATGCAGCCTTACTGAGTCTCTGAGATGACACAGCAATGGAGACCAGAAGATGGCTTTCATTTCTGATATGTTTCCTCAAAACCTAACTCAAACTATTTTTCCTGTAGTGGCTGCCTCCTGAGTCACTAAACAGAGACTTCATTAGGAAGAACTGTCTGTTCTTTCCACCAAAGCAGCTTTGTTCCTTAGGCATAAACAGAGTGATCCCTCCACTCTCTAAATTGGCCAGAGAGCCAGCCTTGTATAAATGAGGCCTTCTTAGCTTCGACTTCAGATGTTGCCTCTTCCTCTTGAGATTTTCACCTACTTAAAATTCACTTGTTGCTCTTTAAATTCACATGTAGCTTCAGGCAAATGTTTGAATTTCAAAAATGAAACTGTGCTCAAAATAAGCTCAGGAAAAAAAAAATAAGTCAAATAAGTAGAAAGTCTTCCAAAATAAGCAAAAGCATGAAAGTGATTATGCTTCAACTTTTTGTATTCATATGAAAAATAATGTATGTTCCACATAAGCCAGCAACCATGGGGGGTACTCATCTGGAAATTCTTAAAGGAAGAAACTAACCCTGCAACTCCATTATAAATATGTCTTTACTATTCCAGAACCCAACCTCATGTATCCAGAACCTGACTTCAGCTATCCAGAACCCTACCCTCAGATATCCTGAAACCAGCTCAGATTTCCGAGATTCACCCTCAGATATCCAAGAGCTACCCTCAAATATCCATAAGCTACCTTGGAATACCCAAGGACCACCCTCAGATGTCTTAATTGCTTTGGAGTCCCAGCCTCAGTATTTCCTAACTCTGTAGGTAATTCTAATCTGTGGACAGAATTAAGAGATCCACGTGAATAATATTCAGAACCTGTTCATATAGGTGTTAACCACAAGTCTTTCTATCTACAAGCCTTTCCAACTCCTCACCCTTCATAATATAGACACATAAACATTCAGTACCAGTCCTACACCCATGTAAGATGCAGTCCATCTATACGCGTATCTAATTGACAAGTTGAACTTTGGGCAAGGAACCATGACCATAAACACAAGTGATAAAATCTCCCTGACCTCCAAGAAGTCCACATTCTTTGTATTCAGAACATGGAGATAGAAATGGAGTCAACACTTGAAGGGAAACGGAAGGCGTGAACTTTTAAAAAGAGATCATTTCCCCACTTGCTCACCATTGTGACCTTTCTTGAAAACACTCTACCAACTACATTGACTCATACATTGTGTGTGTGTGTGTGTGTGTGTGTGTGTGTGTGTGTGTGTGTGTGTTTGTGTGTGTAAAAGAGGAAAGATCGAAGCATGCTTAAAACGGTTCAGGATAGGTAACAACCTCTACTGCACTTTCCACCATGACTTCTGCTCCTAGTTTGCAGATGTACAATATGAAGAAGCAGAGGTTGCCTGAGGTTGCCTAGGGTGACTCTAGCACCATGCTCTCCTGTCTTAGTACCTGTCGGAAAACAGCATTGACGTTACTGTGATCATGCACTAGTTGGAAGAGGCATTTGTACTTAATGGACTACTGTGTCTTCAGGAAAATTAGCCTTCTGCAAATGTAGGCAACCAACTGGAAGATTTGATAAAAACGCACTTTACAAAGAAGGTGAGCTCACAAGTACAATTAACAAGAAGGATCTGATGCCACGTGACAGTGGATTCCCAACCCTGAATAGGAAGGATTGACCCCTGTGTGCACAGAGATGTGGCTGGACAGCAAGCGACACTGAGCTCTGCCAAAACCTTGCGTTGATTCTTTTCTGTTGCTGTGACAAAATCCTCTGACAACTTTGGGAGAGTTCTTTTTGGCTTGCAGTTCCAGAGGGCGACAGTCCATCATGGCGGAGAAGGCGCAGGAGCATAGTGCATCCGGCCACAGAGAGTGTAAGGGGAAGCAGAAGTGGAGCCAGACTGCAAAGCCTCACAGCTCACCCTCAGTAATGTCCTTCCTCCAGCAAGGGTCTGTCTTCAAGAGGTTCCACAGCCATCTGAGTCCTGCCAGCTGGAGACCAACTGTTCAAACACATGGGCCTATAAGGGACAATTCACATTCAAACCACAAGCATCACTACAAAGTCATGAAAAGCTGTGGTGGACATTTAGATGTCATTTGGAGCAGAGAAAGGCAGGAACAGAGAACACTACCATCACATTTAAGACTCATCTAAGACTTCAGTTTGCAGTTGTTAGCAACACAGAAAACATGTGGAGGGTAAAACCTTTTACCCAGGTGGAATGTTCTCTCTGGTAGCTCCTATCTTCTTCCCCTCCCCTCCCATTCCCCCACCTCCTCTTTCCTCTTCTTCTTTTGTATTGCATCATAGTTTTTGAAAGTCTGTGTAAAACCATAACTAAGCCTAGATTCTGAGCAGTCTCAGAATTCTGCTGTTTAGGGGAGGGATATGGTTAGCTCAGTTTCAGATAATTCCACAAGGTTCAAATAGTCATACTTAAGTCTGCAAGCCTCTACTGAGCACTCAATTTTCACCACATTTATGGTTTTTACCAAGGTTAGAAGGGTAGAACCGAAGACAAGCTGTGTTATTAAATATATGCAGTTAAAATTCTATATTTAAAAGGCTGGGGTGTAACAAGAAGCCCTCTGTCCAGACATTCAGGAACGAGCTGCAGCCTATCCTGCATTCAGAAATGTATTCATGTGGCTAGGAGATGCCTCGGTGATTAAAGCAAGTGCTGTGCAATCATGAGACCCAGAGTTGTGATAACAGTATCCATGGAATAAGCTAGGCATTCTGCAAATACCTGTAATTTGCAGAATGCAAATACCAGCTCTGGGGTTCTGACATCCTCTAGTGGCCTTTGTATGTACAGAGAGAGAGAGAGAGAGAGAGAGAGAGAGAGAGAGAGAGAGAGAGAATAGAAAAGAAAGTGAACGTATCCCAGTAGTAAGCCTTTGTCAGTATTGGAGCTGGGAATGTTGAAAGGTCAACTCAATCACAACAGACCAAGATACGGTCATAGTTTCTGTGTTGCCTGATTTCTTTCCTTTCAAATACACAGATGTGAAGGTGGGGAAGAACACACGATAAAATTTACTGTCCCATTTTATGTGTGCAGTTCAGTAACACTGGCTACAGTCACTTTGGTGTGCAGCTGATACAACTTTTCTTCCTTATTTAATCAAGTACATTTGGTAAACCATGGCTGCTAATGTGACGTACGTGTCTCCAGTAGCCACAAGCAGGCCATAAAAGTAGAGTACTATTGCCAAGACCTGAGAGGGACTTGGGTGGTAGCAAATGAGGGTGTCTCAGTATCACCCTTTGGTTTCTAGTTCTCCCATGGGACCCTGAAGGCTGCCTTTCACTGTCCTAGGAGAGCAACCCCACTCTGTTCTGCAAATGTCTACTATCTCACCAAAAGGAACCATGGTCCTGTCTCTACCCTGCTTCTGCTAACTGGGATCTACCATCCATTTTCAATGTTTGCTTTTTCTTTAATACCTACTTTTAACTGTTCAGCCAAACTTACTCCTTCCCACTTTTGCTGGGCATAGGGCTCACTTGGAAGTGCATTATCCACACTAGACCCAGCTGCTGCTCTCTTAATCTCACCTGGAAGCTGTTTATCTTGTCCCTTTTGCAGTGCCCTCAATATGATTGTATAAATACGTAGCTTTTTTCTCCCAAACTGACAGCTGTGGTCAGTATATTTTAAACCCAACCTTTACATTCTGGAATGTGATGCCAGAGGCAACAAGCAAACTTCAACCAAGAATCATCTAGAATATGTCATGGTTCCCTATCCAGTCTGCTAGAGACCTTGGTCTGCAGAACATTGCTGATCATGCATCACACAAATGTTACATAAAGTGTTATTGAGAATAATGTGCAAATTTAAACGCTCTCTAGATAATTGTAAATATCAGCACTGATGCAGCCGTTCACCTGCTAAAAGCATCTCCTTACAGTGCGACACTACGTCTCTGTCATTTTGATATGATGCATATTCCATCAGCCTGATATGCTGCCACCTCCCAATGAGTCTCGGTGTCACTAACTCAGAATTAAGCGTGTTGCTAAACCAGTTTACAGTCCTCCTCGCACCGCACAAAAAGCCTGTTTGACAATTACCCCCATGTAGGCAAATAGTCAACACACCTCTGATTCCCGTGTAAAATCGTGTACTGTGATAATGAATGTAACAAAGACATTGATTTTTACAAGACTGCCCAAGAAACAAATACATATACTCAGTACAAGAAGCCCACAGGGAGCCTCCGCATTTGGCTCTATGCCTCCAGTCTGTAGGAGCTGCTCCTTACGAGACTCTAGCCTAACCTGTCAAGCAGAGCTTTGATGACTGAGTCTAAAAAGCATGCATTGTTCGCTGGCTTCTCTTCAGTGCTAATAGGTATCTCAGGAAGGAAATTTTTCCTGTAATTGAAAGACCAGCTTGAAGCAGCATTTCTGTTTCTCTTGCTTCTTTCCCCTTTCTTCCTGTTTAATCGCTGGTTACATGGAGAAGCAGACACCTGGCCTGGGCCACATGTGCTTGGGGAAGTCCCCAGTGTTGCTGTTCTGCTTTATTTGTTTCTGAGTGACACGAGATGGTGTGCTAATTGTTTTTCCCTACCCTAAGAATCTTGCACAACCTTCTTCATCAGTGTCCTTTTGACTAAGCCAGACACTTATTCAGGGATCCCACTGGTGATTTGCTAATAGCCCTTTTCCACCTACTTTCCTACATTGTCTCTGATTGTTCAAAGGGATGTATATGACTGTTCAATGCTGAGCTTCACTTTGCAATGAGTAAGGTAATTTTCATGCCCAAAGGGATTCAAGATGTGTTTCATTAGAACTCGCAACACATGTGGATAATGCCCATAGTAAATCTGTATTTTTAAAAACTTTAATCCTGTACTCCCAGACATTAGGAAGTGGAAGCAGGAAGATCAAAAGTTCAAGGTCATCCATGTAACACATAGAGGTCAGGACCAGCCAGCCTGGGTCATATGAGACCTTCCATTAAGACAGATTTAAAAAAATAATAATAATAAGGCTGGGGAAATGGTTCAGTATGTAAAGTATCTTTTACCTCATAAGAGTGAGGAGCTGAACTTGGATAGAAGGTACAGTTTGCCTATAGTCCTAATGGAAACATAAGACGTGGAGACAGCCAGATCCTTGGAAGCTGTCAGGGCAGCTAGCCTGGCCTATTTGGCAATGTTCCAGGCCAAGGAGAGACTGTCTCAAATAAAATGTGGAAGATAATTGAGGGCTGACACCAGAAGTTGTCCTTCGGCCTGCACATATGTGCTTTGCCCGTGTGTACCCACGTTCACACATATATTTCACACATACCCACACCATAAAATACACACACAATGAAACAAATTTAATTTTTCCATCAACCAAAAACATAAGGAGATTTAATAGTAAAAATGAAAAGGTTGTAAGTTCAAGACCTGTGCAGTTGTGGGTTCAAATCAAGCTCAGCCAACTAGCTATGGTTATGTCATGTTTTCTTGGACCTTAGTATCTCCCTCAAGTATCTCCCTCAAGAGTGGCTATTGCTTCTAACCCTGACCTGACAGTGCTCCAGGAAATGTGGCTGTGTTTACAATGTGCCTCTCACAAGGTAATTCTTTTAGCCTGTCAGGTAGCCTTATGCCCAAGTGTCTGATGTGACACCAGTGTTCTGCTCACAGCAGATAGCCTTTTTTCATTCTTTTAGTATCCAGGGTGGGGGCAGGATTCCCACAGGGAGTCTTTGAGCTGATGAGCTCAAAGCAGGCAGGCCTGAGTTCTCTGGCATTACACTGGGACTAAAAAGTGGTCACATGACATCTCTGCAATTCAGATGATCTGGGGGTGGGGACAACTGGAGGATGAATCCTGGGGGGTGGGAGCTGGCTGTCCCTAGGGAAGGTAGCTCCAGGAGATGATTGCATAGGGTATATTTCTGGTCCACTGATCTTGAGGAAATGGGAGGAGATGGAGAAGTGATCAAGTCTGTTTCTGGTATGTTTAAGTCCAATATAAGTCCATAATGGATCCGAGATAGTCTAAAATCACCAGAACTCACAACACTGTAGGCAAGGAAGCTTAGCTCCAGTTCCCGATTGTAAAAGTGGAGTAGTAGTTATCTTTGTCCCTTATGGACACAATAACAGAACATTATAAACTGTAAACAACAAAAATGTGTTTCTTATGGCTCTGAAGAGTAGGAGTCAGACAACTGAGGGTCAGTATACTTGGTTCTGAGGAAAGCTCCCTTCTGAGTTGCAAACTGCTGACTCCTGATCTATCTTCAAAAGGCAGAAGGACAGAGAGCTCTCTGATACTTCCATAAAAGCACTTATACCTCCCCAAGCCCTATTTTCCTCTCAGAGGCCTCACTTCATGATGTCATTACATCAGGGGTTAGGATTTCAACCTGAAAATGTAGGAAGACCCACTGAGAATTGCCTAGGAGTAGCCAGGCTTATCAAGTGTCCACCATGGCACTCTGATGAGTGAGTGGCTCATAGATTTACTCCTCAGGCTCGGAACACTCCCATGTGGTAGGTTCAGTTTTCATTGACACTTTACAGACAGAGTGAACAAAGCCTCAGAGTAGTTAAGCAACATCCTCAAACATGTATAGAAATTGGTGAGGCCAGGATAATGGATGCAAACGACCTGTCTCTATAGTCTCTGCTGTAACCACCAGGCAAAACTGTCTGAGATACCTTCCTTGAAATTAAATGACATAATATATGACCATCTATGTCCCTGTGCCTGGCAAATTTTTGTTCATAAAAGTTTCCTCCTTAAATTGCTCCACAAGAATAATGATTTTGTATGATTCAATAATGGTTTTGTATGTATATTCACAAAGGTACAGAAATATAATTTTAATTGTTAAGGCTGCCTCTCATATATATCATCTTATATATCCTTCACCACTATCCCATCAAGTAGGTGCCATGATGGTAATTATGGCGCATTGAGACTCAGAGCCCCATGGTTATCAAGTAACATATACCATAGGCCCATGATTGTCCATTGTGTGATACTGTGTCATGGAGGATCAGAAGGATCAGAAGGATCAGAAATGTCATCCTCACATTCATTCTAACCCAAAGATGATAAATAGCTTTATAAAATTTATGAAGAACGAACAGTTGAAAATTTCTTGTTTGGTAGTCACTTGAGTTCCTGTAGCTTATTAATTTTGAAGCCACCAGAAAAGTCATCCTTACCCTTTGAACATCAAAGTTCTTCTGTGGATGACATCTCTTTATTCTATACATAACAAAACATCACCATAGAGTCTATGGCTTATTTTTATACATGTACCAATGGAATAACACAGAACAAATTTTATGAAAAATATAAAGAATCAATACATCTGGGGACACAGCTCAGTGGGTAGAACAGTTGTCTTGCATGCTTGAGGAACTGAGTCCTATCCCCAGAACCCATGTTTTAAGGAGCTAGGTATGGTGGCATGCAGTAGAAATCTCAGTGCTAGGGAGACAGACAGACAGATCTCTGCTACTTGCGAGCCATCCAAACCTAATTGATGAGTTCAAGACAATGAGAGATTCTGCCTCAAAAAAGGTGGACAGTGCCTGAGAAACAATACCCAAGATTGCCTCCTGGCCTCTACACACACGTGCATAACACGTATGTGTATGCACACACAGGTATGTGCTTACACATACACAAACATATACATATATATAACACACATGCTTACACATTCACACATGTATATATACATACATATGTGCTTACACACACACAAACATGCATACATGTGTATGCAGGCACATGAAACAACAAAAGATTAGATTTGTTTAGTAAATAAAACAACACATTAGATTTGTTTAGTAAATAAAACAATTAATCCTCCATTGAGAACGTTGAATTCTGTTATATAACTAGGAATTTCAGACCTGCAAGTTCATGGAGTGCTTTAGTAGGTGTTTTCATGTCATGGGCTGGGTAAGGGATGTAGTATTGTTTCAGGATTGTTTCCATTCCCCATGCCTAATCTTTGCTTCTTCAAGCTGACTGTTCTCACAGAGGCCAGCGATTCTCCTAGAGTACAAAAGGAAGGACCTTTCTCACTGACTTCAGGGGCTCTACTGCTCCTCAATGTACAACCTTGCTGCTACTGTTCATACTGTCTGTAGTAGAATTTCCTTAGCCGCTCCTGGTAGTGTGTTACAGGTTAGCCTAACGTGTGAAGTAGCTCCGCAAGCAAAAAGAAGGCCTGTGAACTGGTCATTGAGTCACCCGCCTCCCTGTAGCTCTGCAGTTGGTGACATTCCTTGGCTTGCTAGTTCTTTCACTATGTCACATACAATCTGGTCATTTGGTTAAAAACTTGAAAGGGACACAGCCATGGACCCAGAAATTGTCACTGTCACTACTGACCACACCTCCAGGGCGTGAAACAGGTACATAAAACTGGACTTGTACCATGTGCATTCTTAGGGTTTTCACACCCATGTGGAGGTATACATGATTCTCTTGACAGAGACAACACAAATAAAGCCTTTGGTTGATCTGATAAGAAAATACAATCGCTTCCCCTGAGCTCAGAAAGATCAAGAAAAGTTGGGAGACAAGCCACTGAGTGTCACATAGTATGTCCCGGCAGAATGTTGAAGATACGGGGACTACGTAGTTGAAAACCTCATCTGCTCTTGAGACTCAGGTGAAACCACTCTTTTAGGCTGTCAGGATCCTTAAAGATGCCTCAAAGACATTTTAGCTGGACAGAAACATCAGGCATAATAAGTTCAGGTGACAGTAAGAGAAGGACCTGATTAAACTAAAATTTATGTTGTCCAAACGTCCACAATTGGGGTATCGCCGATATAAAGTACAAAAATGTGGCATGAAACAGACTGTGAAAAGGCCACTTGTCTTCTGCATGACCTGAAACAAGAAGGCAGGGTGTCATCTTGTTCTTCAGCTAAGGACACAAGTGTCATGTGTCAAGCAACCCAAAGGTTTTACCACTCTGTACGTGCACACGTTCTCAAATGAGTAAAACCCAGTATTGGTTTGGGGATTATAAATACATTTTAGCAAGGAAGTGAGTTCACCAACATGGAATCCACAAATAATGATAACTGGTTGTTATCCTCTTAAACAAAATAAAAGCCACAAGGCAGCTTGGGATCTTTAGTAGACAGCAAGAGCTTCAGTTAGCTCCTGCCATGAGCCAGGCACCCAGCATTTAACACTGCACTGGCCAAGGGTGTGGACAGCTAAAGAAACAGAACCCTGAGCTGCCTCCTCCAGATCTGTAAGATTGTGTTTTTTTCCCATATGTACCCTTTGTAAATATAATATGCTCAATATAAAATGAAGAATGGGGTTGGTAGAGTGCATGTCTGGCATGCAGGGAGCACTAGGTTAGATCCTCAGCACCCTGGGTAAACTGAGTGTAACTGCATAGCCTGTAATCCTAACAGTGAGGACACAGACTCGGGAGGATCAGGAGTTCAAGGTCATCTCTGTCTACCTGAGTTGGGAACCCCTTGAGGTACTTGAAATGGTCAAAAAGAAGGAAAGAGAGAAACGACACATCTGATTCCCTTCATAGGGGCAATTTAAATAAAGCCCTGTGTCCATCTAACAATAAAATATGACAAGAGAAGAGAGAAAGCCTTATTACCACCTCCACTTCTTCCTTCCCCTCCCTCCCTTCTTTCCTCCCCCTCCCTCCCTCCCTTCTTTCCTCCCTCCATCCCTCCATCCCTCCCTCCCTCAGTCCCTCACTCACTCACTCCATCCCTCCGTCCCTCCCTCCGCCCCTCCCTCTCTCCCTTCTTTCCTCCATCCTTCACCTTTCCTTCTTTCTTCTTTCCCTACCTCCCTCTCTGCTTCCTTCTCCTTCTCTTCTTCATTCCCCCTCTTCTCGTTCTTTTCTTCCTCCCACTGTCCTTCCCCACCTTTCCTCTCTCCACTGCTCTCCTCCCTTCCTCTGCAGCCCTCCTGCCCTCTCTCTCTTTCATTCCTCTTTTCTTTCTTCTTCCTTTATTCTCAAAACTCCCATTAAGATAGACTCACAGAAGCTGCTGTAGCCGGTGACATAGTTGTATAAACTGGGGAAGTGATAGCTGCAAGTTATGACTGAGGGGAAGGCTTTTCCGTGGATGTGATGGAGAGTACAGCCAGAATAAGCACAAAAGTGTAGGATCATTTTGGATCACTTGGCAAGACAAAGCAACAATCTTTAAAATGTGTGCCGTTCTTACATATGGATGTACACTTCTAAAACTACATCCCAGGCTAGGGAGGTGGCTGTGTGTTTAAAGCACCTGCCACATAAGTGTGATGACTAGAGTTCACACCCCCACGTGTGTGTAACATCACCTGTAATTCCAGTGCTCTGAAGGTAGACACAGAGGATACCCAGAGCAAGCTGGCTAGTGAGGCCAGTCATTTCAGCAAACTCTGGGTTCAGGTGAGAGACTCTGCCTCAGTGAATGAGGAGAAGAGTGATCAAGGAAAACTCCAGATGTCAACCTCAGTCTACACATACACACAAATAGATACATGTAAATATAAGTGTACATACATATGTTGACTTGTATCACGCATGTACACCATACATGCACATTGTATAATAAATAATATAATTATTTAATAATTATTAAATAATATAACATAACAAATAAATAAATAATGTAATTATACTCCTAGAAAATGCTTGCAGGTGCCAAGAAAGATTTTTAGCATATTGTTTATCTCTGAGTTATCATATATAAAATGTGAAAGTGTAAATAAATCATATTTATCTACCCCAAAGAAAGAAGTAGTTGAAAACATTTAAGTCTAGCCATATAATATTATCCCTAAAAATAAATTTTCTAAAAATATTTTAAAGACTGTTAGCATAAAAATATAATAGTATAATTTTAATGATAAAATATTGATATTGTCAATTTTATAAATATGTATCTTTACATATTTAAATGTAGATGAAATATAAATAACATAGTTTAGAAAGAAACATTAGCAGATTATTTTTTGTCAGTACTTTTATAAGAATTTGTAATTTCTTTATATTGTAAAAATTACATAATACATATTAATTATATATTTAAAAGTGTTAACCTCAGCTGTCTCTTTTCTCCTACTCTGCTGTTTGACCTTTTCAATGCAGTAAATTCTAGGTTTCTCAAGATGGTGAATTGAATATTTACCATTCTACAATAGATCAATGCTTTATAAATTTTAATTATCTTCCTAGTCACACTGTGTCCTTCTATTAATCTCAAAGATGGAAGAAGAAACACCAACTCAAATCATCATGGTCGAATTAATTAAAGCAAGCAGTTATAAAGCAAGTTTTTTTTTTCATGTACATGGGCTGCCTTCCCCTAAGGTGGGGTTCAAGAGGTCACCATTGGATGTAAGGAAGACAAAGCTTTTATAGCTCAAGGGTAAGGGGTTTCCAAATGGGGGGTTTGGTGAGCAAAATAGTCAGGATTATAGGAGCAGAACATAAGCATAAAGAGTTAGGTCTAAAGACCTCCTGAAACAAAGGCGTGGTTGCAATGTGGACATTAACAATAGGTAGTCACAATAAGGTAGCCATAACAATCCTTTTGAAACAAAGGTAGGGTTGCAAGATGGTTATTAACTTTTTGAAATAAAGACATGATTGCCATTCCTGGAACAGGCAGTAGAAAACTATTTGTAGTTAAGGTTATAAGTGAGGTAGAGCCCAATCCTTGAGAAACAGAGGTTTAATCATAAACAGGAATGAACCTAGTTTGGCTTTACTTAAAGCCTAAGATGAAGGTAGACTTGTAGTTCCCTTCAAATCCTGCCATATCCTCATCCATGGCTGTGCCTATTAAAAGCCAAAAGCTCTTCCTAATTTTGTCAAAAGCTAACTGGTTTTCTGAATTTTCAATATGGCATGATAAATATTTTTACTGCACTTCATATGCCTTGGCTAAAGATAGATGACAGAGAGGGGGAACTGATTAAATGACCAATAAATAAGGGAGGCAACCTGGGACATTTTTGCCTTTATTATTACTTTTTTTTTTTTTTTTTTTTGGTTTTTTGAGACAGGGTTTCTCTGTGTAGCTTTGCGCCTTTCCTGGAACTCACTCGGTAGCCCAGGCTGGCCTCGAACTCACAGAGATCCGCCTGGCTCTGCCTCCCGAGTGCTGGGATTAATGGCGTGCGCCACCACCGCCCGGCTATTATTACTTTTTATAACCATTATGCTTGTGAATTATTTATAGTGTTGCAATACAGAATGTTTTTTTTAATTTAAAAACAAATTTCTTCATTTTACATACCAACCGCAGATCCCACTCTCATCCCTCCTCCTGTTCCTCCCCCCAGTTTCTCCCCCCTGCCAGTTTCTACCCCCCCCCAACCCACTCCCCCATTCCCTCCTACAACTGGGGAGTCAGCAAAGCCTGGTACACTCAGTTGAGGCAGGATCGAATCCCTCACCGCTGCATCAAGGGTGGGCAGGTGACCAACCCATAGGTAATGGACTCCAGAAAGCCAGTTCATGCACCAGGGATAAATTCTGATCCCACTGCCAAAGGCCCCTCAAACAGACCAAGCTACACAACTGCCTCCTGTATGTAGTGGGCCTAGTCCAGTCCCACGCAGCATCCACAGCTGTCGGTCTAAAGTTAGTGACTTCCTACAAGCTTGGTTCAGTTGTCTCTGCAGATTTCCTCATCATGATCTGATACTCCTGCCCCACCCCCACCTTGCTCATATAATCCCTCTTCCCTCTCTTTGACTGGACTCCCGGAGCTCGGCCTGGTGCTTGGCTGTGGATCTCTGCTTCCATCAGTTACTAGATGAAGGCTCTGTGATGACAGAGTATTTGCCAATCTGATTACCATGGTAGGCCAGTTCAGGCACCCTCTCCACTATTGCTAGTAATCTAATCTGGGGTCATCCTTGTGGATTCCTGGGAATTTCCCTAGCACCACGTTTCTTCCTTATCCAAAAATGTCTCCCTCTATCAAGATATCTCTTTTATTGCTCTTCCACTCCACGCCCCAACTCAACCATCTCATTCCCTCCCCTCTATTGTCCCACCCCCTCACCCCCAGTTTACTCATGGAGATCTCATCTGTTTCCCCTTCCCAAGGTGATCCATGCATCCCTCTTAGGGTTCTCTTTGTTTCCTAGCTTCTCTGAAGCTGTGGGTTGTAGTCTGGTTATCCTTTGCTTTACATCTAGTATCTATTTATGAGTGAGTATATACCATGTTTGTCTTTCTGAGTTACCTCACTTTCGGTTACCTCACTCAGGGTGATATTTTCTAGCTCCATCCATTTGCCTGCAAATTTCCTGATGTCATCAATTTTGTAAAGAATATTTTAAGTTAGAGCTCAGGTCTTGCTTGTTTTGTTGATATCACTCAAACTCTATAATTACGTTGGGATTCCAGAACAAACAAGAACAAAGTTTATGTCAGATAATAATGATAACGACTTGAGTTTTCTTTTAAAATCCTGAAAGCTGAAATCTCAGTCAGTAAGGGCTTTTTCTTTTTCCTTCTGCTTAGTGATGTTTCCCTGGTGCAGAGTGGTGATGGGAAGGGCTGGACGTGAGCCTTTAATTCCTCACCTTATTAGCTGGGAGATTGGAGACAGTTCCTCTGAAGCAGAGCTCTCTACTCTATAACAGAGAGAGTCTAGTAGGTTTGCACCGAAGTCATCAGATTTAATCAAAAAACAGGGCTGCACTGTATTGCCCTAAAAGAATCCATCAGTACGACTATTCTCAGTGGTCACGTTTATAAAGTTGGTGAGGAAAGAGCTTAGAATTTTATTCTTAAGAAGAAATCTGGACACTGGCATTCAAAGTTGTTTGTGGACACTGAACATGCCAGTTTTAGTGAACACCTAGAAGTGTGGACAAAATGATATTCCCTAACTAACTCTCAGAGTGGGAGGGTGAACACTTTTCCTTCAAGAGATGGACACGGATGTGCCCAAACTCTTAATAGTTAACACTATGGACTGTGATTCTTGATTTTTCTCAGTAAATTTACTCTCGCTCTCGCTCTCGCTCTCGCTGTGTGTGTGTGTGTGTGTGTGTGTGTGTGTGTGTGTGTGTGTGTGTGCAAGTCTGTAGAGTCCAGAGTCAGCACCAATTGTCTTCCTCAACTGCTCTTCACTTTATTTTTTGAGTCAGAGGCTCACACTGGCTTGGAACTCATCAAGTAGACTAGATGATGGGTAAAGAAGCCCTGGGATCTGCCTGTCTCTACCTCCCCAGGTCTGGGGTTACAATAGCACTCTACCACACCTAGTGTTTTTGTTTTTATATGGATTCTAGAGATCAAACTCAAATCCTCATGATCACATGGCAAACATTTTACCAATCAAGCTGTCTCACAGCACCACCATCAGTTTTCCCAAAGGATAAAAGCACATAATAGTGGATGACGGAATCATGTTTATTAATATAATCCTGCTGAGAAGTGCTTTTTTAAAAAAGTTAGCCTCTCCTAAAGCAATCCAATAAACACCTTCCAGAGGATTTTCACAATACATATTAATAGAACACAAGGTAAGACAGTATTTAATTGTACAGTTTGGATGAAAGGAGTTTTTCCTCTTTTTTTGTAATTTTTTTATTAAGAAATTTTTATTCATTTTATATAACAACCATAAATTTCCCCTCTCTTCCCTCCTACCACCCTGCCCCCAGCCTTTCCCCCCAATCCAACCCCCATTCCCTCCTCTGAAAAAGGTAAGACCTCCCATGGAGAGTCAGCAGAGCCTGGTACATTCAATTGAGGCAGGTCCAAGCCACTCCCCCTGTGCAAGGTGTCCCACCATAGGTAGTAAGCTCCAAAAAGCCAGCTCATGCACCAGGGATGGATCCTGATCCTACTGCTAGGGGGCCTTAAGAAGATCAAGCTACACAACTGTCTCCCTTATACATATGGCCTAGTCCAGTCTCATGGAGGCTTCACAACTGTTGGTCTAAAGTTCATGAGTTCCCACTAGCTTGGTTTGGTTGTCTCTGTAAGTTTCCCCATCATAACCTTGATGCCCCTTGCTCTTAAAATCCCTCTTCCCTCTCTTCAACTGACTCCTGGAGCTCAGTCTGGTGCTTGGTTGTGGATCTCTGCATCTGCTTCCATGGAGGAAGGCACTATAATGACAGTTAGGGTATTCACTAATCTGATTGCCAGGGTAAGCTAGTTCAGGCACCCTCTCCACTATTGCTAGTGTCTAAGCTGTGGTCATTCTTGTGGATTCCTGGGAGCTTCCCTAGCACCCGATTTCTCCCTATCCCCATGATGTCTCCCTCTATCATGGTATCTCTTTCATTGCTCTCCCACTCCGTCCCTGTTCCAGCTCAACTATCCCATTGAAAGGGGTTTTTCATTATTCATTACAAGCAGCAAATTTCATAAAAAAAAAAAAAAAAAACCCTGGATGGTACAGAGGTTCAGTGTCTCCCAGAAAGAGCAAACAAGTGGTGCCTTGCACACCTGTCCCTGCAATATACAAGTTTATGCAGAGGACAAATGACTACCCTTCCATACATGGCTATATATCACTGTGTGCCTTACTCCATGAAGTTGTCTGTTCCTTTGTCTGGAACCATCCTGGTGACTTGTAGAGGATGATGACACCTGAAGCCACCAATTCATGTAGAGTTCAAAGAAAAGGTGTCACCTGGCCATGCCTGGCACTTTATGTCCCTTATTTTCTCATCTACCATTCTCTTCACACAGAAAAGAGTGTGCACACCACCAGGTCTACACAGCTGAGAAAGTAGTCTTTTCTTTCAAAGAATATCACTTAGATAAGAGGGGACTGGGGAAATTTGCAGTATTTGGTATAAAAATTGTACAAATCAATATAAAATGGAAAGTGTCTATGATTTCATCCAAATCCTTCAGTAATTGTATGCCCAAGAGAAGTATTCCCCCAAATAGCCAAGGGGTTAGAAAACAGGGTGGTGCTTCTCTGCTGTGGGATGTTCTGTATGGCAAATGTGTTGCTAATAAAACACTGATTGGCCAGTGGCTAGGCAGGAAGTATTGGCGGGACTAACAGAGAGAATAAAAAGAACAGGAGGGGGGGGGGGGGGGGGGGGGGGGGGGGGGGGGGGGGAGTGGCTGCCAGCCGCCGCCAGGACAAGCAGCATGTAAAGATGCCGGTAAGCCACGAGCCATGTGGCAAGGTATAGATTTATAGAAATGGATTAATTTAAGCTATAAGGACAGCTAGCAAGAAGCCTGCCACGGCCATACAGTTTGTAAGCAATATAAGTCTCTGTGTTTACTTGGTTGGGTCTGAGCGGCTGTGGGACTGGCAGGTGAAAGAGATTTATCCTGACCATGGGCCAGGCAGGAAAACTCAAGCTACACTTTCCCATGTCACAAGAGAGTCACCAGGCAAAGACTGTCTCTTCACTGCTTCAGGTTATGTGCCGGGGGATACTCTAAAATTCATTGAGTTTTTCATGAGCTTTTGTTTCACATAATTTATCTTTCATTTAAATACAACATGAAACCTGGAGAGATGGCACAGAAGGCATTGGATCCCCTGGAATTAGAGTTACAGTAAATACTTCTGCAGATGACCTGGGATCAGTTCTCAGTGTCCACACTGGACATCCACAGCCACATGTAACTGCAGCTCAAGAGGATCCAATGCCCTCTTCTGGTCTCTGCAGACATAAGCACATATCTGGTTCACATAATGCATGTAAGCACATGCATATACACATAAAATTAAAACAAATTTTAAAAATAAATAAGAAGTAAGAGAAATACTATCAAAAGAAAGTTCAAGGTACTGTCGGGGTAAGGAAGCAAATGACTACAGCTTGCTACAAAGTCCGCCAAGTTACAATACATTTAATACAAATATTTATCTGCTTCTTTAACTATGCTGAATTTCAAATGATGGTTATGAATATCAGTTTGGGGCTGGAAAGATGGTTCAGTAAGTAAAACACTTGCCACACCAGCATGAAGACTTTAGTTTGGATCCTGAGAGCCCAGGGCAGACACAGTAGTATATATTTGTAATGCCAGTACTTCTGCAACAAGATGGGGGCAGAAATAGTGAATCCTCGGAAGCTCCTGATGTATGCAGTGTAGAAACAATAAAGATGCCATCTCAAACAAGGAAGAAGATGAGGACCAGAACTGAGGTGTCCTCTGACGTCTCCATGTGCCCACATTCACACACATGAACTTGCACACACACTACACACACACACATTATAAGCATATGAAAGTCATATCAATTTTTTGAAAATTACAGTGATATTTGGTATGAAGTAAGTATTGTCAGTTTCTATTTTCCACATACTCAGGAACACCTGTCAAATACTCTTTACAGAATTTTGGTATCGAGGACACTTAACCATCTAAGCAGAAACCACACAGGATTTCCATGACATTCACTTTGTTTCAGCAATGGATTTCAACTAATGCATTGATTGGATCCAGCCGTTTTGTCAGGGGAAAGACATTTATCACTTATTTTATAATTGCAGCTATTCTGAGTTTTAAAAATTATCTAAAATAAGCTTGTTATTAAGTAAAAATGATTCTAATCTCAAACCAGCATTAAAGACTCTGAATAAGTGTTTACTATTCATGCCTGAAGCATAGCCATAATTTTTCTGTAAAATATTTGCTAGTTGTTTCTAAATGATTTCTTAATATAAATAGGCTTTAGGCAAGAGGAAGTGAAGAGTTAAGCAGTAATCTAGATCATTTATCGATTCTGATAAAACAGACTATTGCAATTTAACATTTTCTCTCAGAAAACTGAACATTTTGCACATACTCAGTAAAATGTATAATTCATATCTCAAACTCCATTATCTTATAGTAATACAATCTTCCAAGTACCATACTGTTATTGGGAAGTTTCAAATGATGACTTTTTCTTCACAAAAGCATTTTAAGATTAAAATAAATTATTTGGTTAACATATATATGTATAATCCATTCGTTAATAGGCAGGTTAAAATGGGCTCATTCCAGTATTTATTGGTTAAGCCTTGGAAATTGGCATCTGCCACCTTACCACTTACCATTTGCTATTGGCATAGAGCACTTAAGCAAAGGCTCTGTGCTCTGCGTGGCATGGCTATAAGTCAGCCCTGTTCATCCCAGACCTGTGCACTGAAGGGGAGGAGAGAGGCTTCAGTTCAGAGAAGAAAGCAACAGCAAGTGCAATGAAAACAGAGTTCTCAAATGCAGAACAAGACTGCTCTAAAGAACGGTATCTTTAAAGTGTAACAGAGAAAGAAAGGCAAACGCCGCCAGAGCTGAGACCACGAGGTTTTCTCCGAAGCAAGTTGTAGAAGATTTAACTTACATAAAAGAGAGTAATTCAGAGAAAATCCTTGGACATCAGAAAATGGAATTAGTGGAGGCGTAACTGAAAAATTTAAGAACTAGATGATAAAATATTAACAGCTAAGTCTGTGTGTTTTAAAGGGGTAGCAAGAAAAAGGTGATTAAAAACAAAGACTACAAGTCAAGAAGGGGTTAATAAGAATGAGCATTTTCTGAGATTTTTATATTTTAAAAAAAGGTGTAAGGCAGGCCGGGCGTTGGTGGCACACGCCTTTAATCCCAGCACTCGGGAGGCAGAGGCAGGCGGATCTCTGTGAGTTCGAGGCCAGCCTGGGCTACCAAGTGAGCTCCAGGACAGGCGCAAAGCTACACAGAGAAACCCTGTCTCAAAAAACCAAAAAAAAAAAAAAAGGTGTAAGGAGCACTGCAAAAACCTCAGCTTCAGACGTTCTTAAGTGTAAGTGCTAAAATTCTGAAGGTACCGACCTAGTACCAAGCAGCAGAAAACCTCAAAACATGAGGAAAAAATAAACAAAATAAGTAACTCAGGAAGTAGCAATAAGAAGTAATAAATCGTGGAAAATCGGGGTGTAGAAACAACTCTCTCTTAATATATGTTTATGTGTGAAGTAAAACTTGTGTGTGTATTATTCATCTCATGGGCTAAATAAACTAGTCAGACTTGATGTAGAAGGAGCGGGTGTTTTATAGAGGACACATCTAAAGAAGAGGACTCAGGAATGGAAGAGGAAAAGAGCCACTGCAGGCCGGTGAAAACTGAAGAAAAGCTAGATGACTGCCATCATGTTGGGTAGTATACAGATTTGAAAACAAGGCCTTTTAGGGGTAGAGGGCCGCTGAACTGTGCAAATGAATTCCATTTTCCAGGAAAACATACCATGTTCAAACTTGAAATACCCTCAAAATATATAAAGCAAAATTAGAAGGAAGTTCAGTAATAGAAGCTGACTTGAATGCTAAAGGGAATTATGCACACTGCTCTAGAATTGACTACTTAAACCCCCAAATAAAGAAAACCACGGTTTTCAAAAACATAATTAATAAATGTTATTGACATTGGTGGGTTCTGAACATGGAAATAAAGACTACATATTCTACTAAAACATAAATTGAATGCTTGTAATAATTCATAATTTTGATTTTTAGGTATTTTTTTTTTGAGACAGGATCTTACCCTGTATCCTGGATTCAAATTGATAATGTGACCCAGACTGGCCAGGAACTCACTGCAATCCTACCTCAGCCTCCGTCACCCCCAAGCACTAGGATTCCATGTGCAAGTCACCATGCCTAGCCACTTTATCACATTGTAGGGGGCGGAGATCTTCTAAATGTCTAGAACTGAGAAATAATAATTAGTCCTGTAAGTAAAAGCACATGAAATACCACATAAAGGTAGTTACTGTTTATTTTATAGTTTAAACACTTCAATTTTAAAAAAGGATTAATGCTAGAAACTAATGGCTAAACTCACATGAATTCAATGACTGAAATGACAGATGAGCAGAGCATTGCCAAGTTCAAGTTCCAACGGGAGGACAAACCTGCCCAGAAGATGACCTCTAATACAGTTGGCTGGAAGGAAAGCACCATAAATCATCAATGCTAAAGATTAAAATGGCAATAACTGTAGTCAGCAGATGTCTGCAGTGACAATAAGAAATGTGGCCTATGCATCAGAAAATTTAGACAAAATGGACAATGGGTTTTGAGAGACCTTCACTGAGTACAGAATTCTAAGTTGACAGTATTGGTAGGCTTTGTTTTTATTTCCTTGTTTGGAAGACTTGCCCTTAGTTCTGGTTTGCCATCACTCCATCATTTGTATCTTTGTTCCTTTATACACAACTGTGTCTGTTTCCCCTCAGGCTGGGATTCAGCAAGGGGTTTGCTGTAGACTTCTGTTGTGTTTGATTTTGCTCTTTTAGGGAGCCCAAAAACCCAGCTCCCAAATAAATCACATGCAGAGGCCCATTCTTTCTTATGAGTGCCCAGGCTTAGCTTGGCTTGTTTCTTGCCAGCTTTTCTTAATTTTAAATTATCCCATCTACCTTTTGCCTCTGAGCTTTTTCTTTTTCTTACTCAGTGGCTGGCTGTGTGACTGGGTGGCTGGCCCCTAACATCCTCCTTTCCTCGTTCTCTTGCTCTTTCTTCTTTTTTCTTTCCTCCCAGACTTCTCCTTCTATTTATTCTCTCTGCCTTCCAGCCCTGGGTATCCGTTCTCCTGCCTTGCTACTGGCTGTTCAGTTCTTTATTAGACCATCAAGTATTTTAGACAGGCAAAGTAACACAGCTTTACAGAGTTAAACAAATGCAACATAAAAGAATGCAGCACACCTTTGCATCATTAAACAAATGTTCTATAGCATAAACAAATGGAACACATTTTAAAATAATATCCTACAACAGAATTGGAGAACTTAGGGGCCATCAAGATGGCTCAGCAAGTGAAGGTACTTGCCTGTTAAAAATTTGATTTTATTTTTAAAAATATTTCTATTTTTTAAGTACTTTTTTTTTAACCTCTGAGTGATTGATTCTCTGACATTCAAAGGGTTTGTGTCCTAAAGCACCCTATACTCATTCCCTGGGAGAAACAACATTTGTTAGAATGACATTATAGACACTTCTTACACCTCAACAAGGCTAGCGAAATAAATTAGAAATTATTTAAATTTGGAGATGTTCAATAATTCTCCCATAGCCCCAGTATGATAAAAGCAATGCACTTGAAACCACGGGGCACTTTTTCCTTATCTTCTCTTCCTTCCTCTCCCCTGCCTCCTTTGGTGTTTGCTTCTGTCTTTGTTTAAACTTCTTCCCACAGTGACTAAAGGAGAACTTGGTTTCCTGTGTGTCCAAATGGAAGAGTTTTCTAACACCATTTATAGCAAGTATGTGGTGTGTTGAGTATGGAACCCCTTCTCATGGCTTTTGCTGTGCCCCCCCCAAAACCTATCCCATTGTATGAGACCAAGAACAGATAGCTCCAGACCACGTGGCATAGGAAGCATCCCTCTTCTGTTTAGAATGTGCATGAAATATCTAATGCCAGCTGCATGGTTGGTGGAAAGGCAACATCTGGAGGAAACTAAGGGAATGGGGAAAATACTCTCCAAAGCAGGAATCTCATCAGGACACCTTCCAAGGTAGTGACTCCACCAAGGACTCTGTCACAAGGAGAGTAGTCGAGTTAAACCACATCTGAAGGTGCAGATTGAGGATTTCTTTTCCCATAAATTCTCACCTTGTGAAACTCCTCCATGATCTCTACTATTATCAATAAGTCTTATAGACTCGGTACACAAGTCTTTAATTTACCACAGCCTGCTTGGGGCTCCTTAAAAAAAAGAAGAAACTAGAGACATCATTTGAGGATTTACACTGCAGTTCATTCTTTAAGATGTGTTCGTGGAATTGCCATAGACACTTCCAAGCCTCTGCTCAATCCCCTTCTCTTCCTTAACAGTGACACTGTTGGCTCATCTGAGGGAAATACTAGCCAACCAAGTAAACAGTTATCTTCCTTTCAGGGTGGCTACCATATGGTTCATCCTCCTGGCCCTCCACACACACACCCACTTACTGTCACAACCTGAACTTTGTAATAATTCTTCCCAATTTTCTCAATGCCCCCTAACTACCCTCAGTCTTAAGTTTGGAAAATGATAAATAGGCTTAATAATTCCAAACAGCAGAAGCTAAAATATATCATATTACCTGTCTATATTAACAACAGCTCATCTGATATGTATCTAGGGCAGAGGTCAGCAAACTTGTTTTTTGTTTTTTGCTTTTTTTTTTAAAGGACCAGATAGTAAATAGTTCATGCCTTGTAAACCATATGGTCTCTGTCACAGCTACTCAACTCTGAAGCTATATTGTGGAAACAGACAGAGGCAATCTATGGATGTTACTGTGCTCCAATAAAACTTTTTCCGTCGACACTAAAATTTGAATTTCATGTAAATTTCACATGTTCTAAAGTAATCATTTTTAGATCTCTTCTTCAACCATGTGAACAGGGAGACATCACATATGGGTTACGAGTCATTAAGAAACTGTATTGGTTGAACATGTTGGTCTGCAACCTCTGATCTAAGAAGTGAGCATGGCCTACATGGGAGCCTCAGCCTCAGCCCCAGCGAGCACTTCACTGGTGTGCACTGGCTTGTGTATCTTTGAGCATTTAGCTCAATAGCTGGCAATCCCTACCCCCCACCCCCCGTATAACCAGAATGTCTCCACTCATTGATGAATGACCCCCGAGAATGAAACTGCCCCTGCTTTAGAATGCTAGTTTGATATGCTGAAAGCTTAGTGATGAGCATCACCTGAGAGATGGCCATAGGATTCTCATGCTTCTCTGGTACCAAAGATGACACAGCTTCCTAATTCTCAGCACTGGAGAGCTCATAGACTTACAGCATCTCATTATGAGGCTGGACCAGTGGTGCCGAAACAATTATGCAAAACCATCCACTTTGGATTTAAGACACACTTCCATCCCCACTTTTGTTTCCATCTACACTCCTGATCTCTCTGCTTTCCACCTCTCACATTCGGTCCACAAACCATGCACTTGCTCTGAGTCACAAAGATAAACCTAGGGTTTGCTCAACAGATTATCTGACCAACACACCTGAATGGTGAGTTTGAAGCCCTTGAGTACATAGTTTATAATAAATTAAGAATCTAACTTAATGTGCAGAAATCCTCCTCCCACAGGAATTTCTCTTCTTTCCAGTTTTCTTCAAGTGGACAAATTATAAAAATAGTCTACTTTGGGCTCGAAATAGTTAAGATCAAGGAAACATGGTTGATGTTATTCTATGGTGACTTCCCAAGAGTAATTATACATTTTTATTTTGTCTCCAGCTTTAAATTAGTTATGGAAAAGTTTTTACTCTTTGAGAGTATAATTCACTACAATCTGAAAATATTAAGCACAAAATTACGGAAATAAATAACCCATACATTTTTAATTGCACAGTATTCTGAGAAGTGTAATAAAGTTTCACTGTGCTTGGTGTATCCACACTGTATACACTACCTTTGCATTAGTTACTTTGCAGCCATCTTAATTATTAGATTACCTGACATAGTATTCCATTTTGTGTTCAGTTAACTTTTGTATCAATAATGGTCCCAAATCAAAAGAGTAAGTCGTGATGCAAAGTAAGCACCAGGTCATAAACATGGGAAGAGACTAATTCTGATGCTCTATGACAACACTGCAGGGTATTTAGGACAAAATACAGTATATATGGTTTGGTAGGGTTTCAGACATCCACTAGGGATCTTCAAACATGCCTCTCATGGGTAACCTGGATTATTATGTTTATCTTTATTAAATGGGATCATTATTAAGAATAAACATAAATGATTAGGTAGTTTGATAAAATGAAAATATAAGTTGCTTTAGAAAGTTTAGAATTAAATGATGCTTGAAACACAGTTTTTTAGTCTGGAGATGTAGCTCAGTGGATAAAGTGCTTGCCTAGCATGCACAAAGTCCTGAGTGTTAGGAGTGTTGGCTCCAGCATGCATAAAACATGGAGGGGTGCATGCCTGTAGCTCCAATGTTCAGGACGTAGGGTCAAGAGGGTCAGAAGTTCAAGGTCATCCTTTGGAGCATAGAAAATCTGAGCCAAGTCTGAGCTATGTGAGACCCTATCTCAAAAAAGAAAAACTAACAGACAGCAGTTTCTTTTAAAATATAGCAAGATTCAAGATGGGAAAATACTCCCAGTGGAAAACTAGTCCTCAGTTGGAGGTTGTTTTCTCTCCTGGAAACACTTGGCAATGACAGGAGGCACGTTTGCTTGCCAGAGTGTGTTGATGCTATCTGTTGGGTAAGTAGAGGTCAGAGGTGCTGCTAAACATCTATATTGCACAAGATGAACCTCCATGGCAAATAGTTGTGTGGCCCAGAATCTCAACAATGAAAAGCAGAGAAGCCCTGATTGGTAAATCAGCCATGGTCACCAGCTGTGTGTCTGCCCTCTTCCCCTCCATCTCCACAGTACCTTTCACCTCCTGCCAAATACAGCCAACATTGGAAATGTTAATGATGCATTTGACATCTTGACATAAATCTACCTGCACCCCGCATGGGTAGTTTTAAGGGCACAAAGTCTATGTGCATGAGGGTAAATAGATTGAACAGAATGGCCTGAATCACAAAGCTTGACTTTTTTTCAAGTTTTCAAGAGATTCTAACACGTGCCATCCATCCAAAAGTTCCTATCTGTATTTAAAGAACCATATGATTCTACCTACGTGCTTATCTGTGGTTCTAAAAGGTATGTGCTAATTTTATGGATTTCCTTTTCATATTTCTTATTTTTATTTATGCATGGTGGTAGTGGTGAGTGTGTATATAGTGTATGTGCATAAGTGTGTGTAGTGCATACACATAGATGTATGGGAGTATATGTGCCTTTGTGAAGGCTAAAAGAGGGTGTCACGTGTCTCCTATCACTGTCCACTTTTTTTTAATTAAATAAAATAAAACAGGGTCTCTCCTTGTATCTGAAGGTGGTTGTTTCTTTTATGTGAGTGCAAGAGATTTGAACTCAAGTCCTCTTGTTCTTAAAACAAAAGCTCTTACCCACTGAACTATCTCCTCAGTCCATGGGTTTTTATGTGTATCCTTCCTTTCTTCTCCCAATAGTGTCTGTTTTGCTCTCAGAACGACATTTCATAGGCCATAAATGTCAGCTCTTCCCATTTTGAGAAGCACCAAAGAAACATTCAAAATGCCCTATCAGAGTTTCCCCTAGAATTTTTGGGCTGATTGTTTAGATTTTTCTTTTTCTCCAGATATAAAACTACAGCTCAAGACTGAATGAGGCAGCACAGTCATACCTACTGATGAACGATCTCATCAATAAAAGTATCACCTGGCTAATTGCATCTCATTATAATTAGCCTAAAATAGAAAATAAACAAGTGCCTTTTCTAGGTGTTTGAATTTGTTGCACACATGCAAGCTCCCAATTAGTTGGCATACACTGTAATTTATTTAAAAATAAAATTCAACATGCCGTGGGTGATTTATTCTGACTCCTTTTTTCTTCCAAGTTTTATTACCAAAATAAATTCCTTCACATATAAAACCTGAGATTATACTACAGAGTCTTATATCGCTTGTCTAAAAACAGTAAGTGCACTGAAATCTAGATTTCACTGTTTATTTGCTTCCTCTCATATTTGTTTAAGTTTTCAAGGGAAACAATAGCTTTATTCGTCAGGTGTCAGTTTGCAGAAAGAAGCCATAGCTAGCGGGTTGTTCCCAGTGATTGACTGGTGTTGTCCGTGCTTTGAATATGTCTTGATGTCTATTTATTGTCCTGTTTACCAGTTTCTGGGTTTCTTCCTTGTAATTACAGGGTTGGACTGCATGTCACTCTTATGTGAGTTGAATGAGGCTATGGACTTGCTTTGGTCTATGATGCAGAAGCAGAAATAGCATGTTTCTTGGAGGCTAAAGCCTTTAGGATCCAGGATCCACTTTACCAAGGTTCTTTCCTTCATGTCCCTCGTCACTGAGATGCTGTCAGCCCCACCCTGCATCCCAGAGTGAGGATGTAAAAATGGCAGAGCCTGCAGTGCAGTGGACATGTAGCAGACACAAGAAATAAGCACTCACTGTGTTAAGACACCAAGATGTCAGGACTTTTGTCCCGCACAGAACCCCAGCTCATTTTGACTGATAAACTCAACCATCCAAATTTCCAGCTTTTAGTACCATGTTCCCAAGGAATTAGTGAAAGCCTGGGGTGATAATTGTGAACAACTGTACCTGTGCCTCCCCCAGACAATAGTAATAATTCAAAGGATTTTTTTGAGAGTGTCAGTTTACTTATTAGCATTATTACTGATATTCACAAGAACAATACTTTTAACTGAATCAAAAACCAGTTCCCGTTGAAAAAGCAACCCAGTGGGGTACAGTGATATTTTCGTCTGCTATTTTCTGATTTTTGCTTACATGGCTTTACACAGGACCAGAGGGGATGACACATATTTCAGAATCATCAAAAGTTTTCAACATATGAGAACTTCCTTTTCCAGTTCTTGAAAACCTTCACTATGCAAAATACGTTTTATCTAGGAATGCCCTTGTGATATCAGTGACGGCAACTTTAATAAAACAGACACAAAAGGGAGCAACACCACTCAAATTTGTGGCGGCTGACTGCCCCTCTCATCAAGCTCTTTACAGATGTGGAAGTATGTTCCCAAAGAGTCGTGGGACTTGCCCTCCTCATTATACAGTTATTTTGTTGTACTCTGCCTCAAAAGAAATGGGGTTAGTTTCAGAGCTAGGGTAGGATGGCAGAGACGGAAACCATGCACACACATGGGATATATTTATTAATTGACCGTTTATATCGGGAACATGCTACATACTCTCACTGAAATAAAAATAAGAGAAAAGACTTTCCTTAAAGACATGTAAGATGTCTAGATAAAACAGTAAACAGACATGTGAAGAAGTATATGTCTTAAATTGCATGTGCTAGAATATTCCAAAGTGGGATTCTGGTTGGGACTGGGGTTGCTCCTTGGAAATTCTCAGAGCAGATGAGGTCCAAACTAACCCTCAGAGGGCAAATGTCAAGAAGAAAGACATCTCAAGGAAACCGAGGCCACAGAGGGGAGGTCATTTTCCCCAAGCATACATTACACAATAGTGTTTTGGGACAACTATAAAAATTAATGCATGTGGGAAAGTGGACTTATGGGAGCAAGCTGCAAGTGAAAGCTATGAAGCCAGTTAAATGCTAATGGATGGAGTAAGCAGAGTCCCAACCGTGGGAGCTGAGAGGCTATGGGCTAGAGTTGAAGGGCTTAAATCAGGGTTGCAACTAACAGGACCAAAATGAAAGCGTTCCAGCCCAGATGCCAGCTACCTGGGTGGCCTCGGTTACAGTGTCACAAGTCCATGGGTTTCCAATTATGCCATGTTCTCTTATAAGCTAATCTGAAAGCTAGAAGTTCTCTTTTGCTGCAACAATTCAGCACTGAGAAACACTACCGCAGGAGACTTTCCCTTCCAAAGGCAGTGTTTCTTCATATGAATCCTCCCAAGGCGAAGGCGCGTCACCTGTGCACAAACCTGGTTTCCTACTGCCACCTGGTGGACAACTCAGGAGAGTCCAGTGGAGGCAACTGGCTCTAGGCCTTGGAGTTCCCTTAGGAATTCAGATCCCCAGATCCCCAAAAGCAGGACTTCCTGTGATACTCCCAGGCAGGGAATCTCCAGGGGCCTGGCTCCCAGCTCACACCATTCAGTGTCTCCCTTCCCTGCCCAGAGCATCTTCTCTCTCATCTTCAGTCCCTGGTGGCTCTCACTGAATGTCATTCTCTCCCTAGCATTCTTTCAAATCAATTTTCTCATCTTTAGTTTTCTTGCTTTCTTTCTCTGCCCATACCCTGGCTCCCGACAGAGTTTCTCTCTGTAACCACCAGAGCTGCCATGTGTCCTGGGAACTAGTTCTGTAGACCAAGCTGGTCTCAAACTCACAAACTCACACCTGCCTCTGCAGAGACTAAAGGCATGTACCACCACCACCCAGCTTTTCTTTCTCTTCTTAAGGTATGCTAGAAGGTAGGGGGAAAAAAGGACAATTGTCTTAATGTAAACAAAATTACATTAAAATTATATCACAGTGAGCTTAATTTTAGTAACTCACCACCGTATCGATCGGAGATCTGACAGGTCATTTCCATTTTACTCCTCTGAGTGTCTTGTGTGGGAGAAGAATAAGATGTGCCTCTAAAATAATCTAAATGATCTACAGTCACTGAGAGGGCCCTACATGTGTGGAAATGACACTGTTTTGTTTAATAACGTTTCATTCGCTGGATTTGGCTGGTTCTTCCATCAAATGTGATGAGAAAACAAGCTGGGCCAGTCATGATATTAAACACCTCAATGATCCCTCCAACATTTTATGCCCTAATAAGTCAGCACTTGGCTTTCCAGCATTATGTGTTACTCATGACAGTCATTTAGGCCATCAATTTCAGACCAGTGATAAAACTCGGAGTAATAAGAGGGCAGTGTTGATACTCCATATTCTCTGAGAGGAGATATCTATAAATTAAAGTTCCCAGGTACACACTCACTTCATATTTAACAACCAGTACTAAATGTAAGAGCACATTATCACCCACATCTATGGAAAACTAAAGCCACTGAAAACAGCCCATTTCTTCTTGGTTTATTTATGCAAATACTCACAGAGTTCTGAACATTTTACATGGTGATTGCTAAGGACCAAACTCTAAATGTGAAGTTTCCCATTTCTATAAGGATATAGCTTGGGTTATTAAGCATCATAGATTCTCAAGATAACTTTACATTTCCACAAAATTAAAGGTCTTGTAATAAAGGGTGTGGTAACACATACACCCTTTAATCTCAGCCCTTGGAAGGCAGAGGCAGGTGGATCTCTGTGCGTTCCAGGCCAGGCTTATCTACATAAGGAGTTCTAGGCCTGCTGGCACTCCATAGTGAGACCTTGTTTAAAAAAAATCTCCTTCATTAAAAATGTCTAAGTAATTTTCACTGATTGGCTCATGTCTCCGTTCTGTATGCTATCTGAAATTGTGTGTGTGCATGTGTGCGTGTGTGCATGTGTGCGTGTGTGTGTGTGTGTGTGTGTGTGTGTGTGTGTGTGTGTGTGTATGAGTGACGGGGGCCATTATGTTTCCTGCTCTACCTCTTTCCTTCCTTTGGGACAGGGCTTCTCACTGAACCACAGGCTAGGCTGGCAACCACTAAGCCCCAATGATCCTCCTGTCTCTGACACCACAGCTCTGGTCTTACAGGTACATGTGGCCACTCCCAGCTCTTTATGTGGGTACTAGGATTCAAACTTGTGTCTTCATGCTTACAGAGCAAGCACTCTTACTTGCTGGGCCATCTCCTAAACCCCTGAAGTGATGTGTAAAGTATACCAGTGCATTTTCAGCTTTCATTAGCAGCCCTCTCCCAACTCTTGATCAGATGTCCATTCATTTTATGATATAAATCATTTGGACAATCTTTTAGAATCTGCTGTGATTAAGTAGACTTCCTTTAAAAAGAAAACAAGTTTCTCTGTGGAGTTTCACCTGCCTTTGCCTTGCTTTGGTGGTGTCCATCTGAAACACTGAAGGTGGGTGTGTCTCTGGTGTCCCAGGAAGCAGATGGTAGGGAGAAAGGAAGTAGAAAGTGTAGCCGGAATCTCGCCGGATCCTCAGCTGGTCTTGCTTCCTCAGACTGGAAGCCTCTATGTCCTCATATCTGAATGGCTCTCAGCTGAACTGCTGCTAGAAGCCTGAATGCTTAACCAGGCCAAATGCTTCTCCAGGCCAAAATGCTTACCCAGGCCCAATGAGTTTCTGGTCCTCACGCCTTATATACCTTTCTGCTTTCTACCACCACTCCCTGGGATTGAAGGCTGGCTTTCTGGGATTAAAGGCGTGAGTCACCACGCCTGGCCATTTCCAAAGTGGCCTTGAACTCACAGAGATCCAGAGGGATTTCTGTCTCTGGAATGCTAGGATTAAAGGCGTGTGCTACCACTACCTAACCTCTGTTTCATATTGTGGCTGTTCCATCTCTGACCCCAGATAAGTTTATTAAGGTACACAATATTTTGGGGAACACAATACCACCACAAGAAAGACCCATAATTGATAGCGGCACAGCAGATGCAGGCAGCTGGACGTATGTGGGGGTGATGAGGTGTGGTGCGGTCAGCCTAGTTATTGTGTGGGCACCTTCCACACAGCTGAGCGGGCATCACAACTTCCTGATGGGTGCAATCCACAGCCATGGATGCCCTGGAGTAAGGAGGAAGGATGCTCGAGTGCCTGGCCTTCAAAGGGTTTCTTGTAGTGAGTTCTAGATCAAGAGTAATCTCACTAGCTGCATCCACTGAGGTCGGCTCAGCATCCAACAGGAAGGCTTTAGTGCATTCCACAGAGAGCTAGGAAGGAGAGAAATTCAGAAAGAAATTAAAGTGGCCAAAGAGAATTGAAGGTTCTCCTTCCTCTGGGCTGCCCCCTTGTCATTCACTGTCACTGCTTGGGCCTCTGAATCTGTACAGCCAGAAAAGCGCAGGGAACCAAGGTTGTTGGAAATTTGAGGAACTATTACTTGACTTTACCCAAGGTTATCTAGGACATGCACCATGCCCATTTGCTCCAGTACTCTAGACCCACCACTCTGTGAAGACTCCGGTGGATGGGGCTTTTGGAAACCGAAAACCATTGGCAAAGAAACCCCTCAGCAGTGAAATCACAGACTTCCACGACCCAGCGTTCCACTAACCCTTTTAAGAAAGGAAATTACATGTCACGGATGAGCATGTTTCAATCATGTTCTGCTACATTAAATTTGCAACAAATTGCCTTTCTACTTTTGCGTTTATTTTCTCCTCACCACCAGTTCTAAGCCTGAATCTGCCCCTGTTAAAGTCATTAAATATTGACCCATCAGGTACTGAAACAGCCATTGGATGCAATTCAGAAAGAGTCTCAAGGAGTTTCATGTATACAAGTAGACATTTACAACATTGGGGGTTGTTGAGGATGTGAAACTATAGAAACAGGATGATTAATACTTTACAGTCACAGGATTTTTAGAAAGCACTTTCTTTTAGAAACATTTTTCTTGTCCCTTTCTTTAGTGCTAATATTTAGTTTTATGAATTAAACAATAGCGTTTACTTAAGAGCATTGATGCTTCCCAAACTATCACAGATTTTCTTCTTATACAAGCAATAGTCAAAACCTGAAGATGTCACACATTAAGTTTCTCAAATAAACCTTGACCCACCAACTTATTTAGTCAAGATTCCTGTGGGTACTGCAGCTTACACATTCACATATGAAGCTTGGAAGCCAGGAACCATGGATGAGAAAGAACATGTGGCATTTGTCTTTCTGGGTCTTTGTTACCTCGCTCAATATAATCTTTGCTAGTTTCATCCATTTACCTGCAAACTTCATGATTTAATTTTTCTTCATAGCTGAGTAGTAGTCTAGTGTGTATATGTACTGAATTTTCATTGTCCATTCACCAGTCGAAAGACATAAATCTTTTCATCCACTATTCTACACATTCCCTGAGCCTTCGGTGCAAGGTAACAATTGTGCATTAAATGTACCGGTTGGAGCCAGCTCCCCATGGGCAGTTGTATTCTGCACTTTGACAAGATGTGGCTTTCTGTAATGGTCTCCTTCTGCTGACAAAGCAGCTTCCTTGGTGAGGTGTGAGAGTGACACTTATTTGTGGGTATAAGGATAAATATTAGGATGCAGTTAGGAGTTATACAGGTATAGGAAAGTAGTAGCTTCTCCTCTAAGATCCATGTCCTCACTCAACATGTGTACTTGGCTGGATTTACAGTACCAGACAAGATTTCCCTCCTATTGAGTGGGCCTTGAGTCCAATTAGACCACTGTTGGTTACCCCCCAGATATAAGTGCTACTATTGCGCCCTTCTGGATATCGTATCATACTCATCATTGTCGTGGTTCATGGGCATCAGAGCTAAGAACTATTGATTGTTTCTTCCCTTGGCAATTTGTGTATCACCTTCCAGTACTATGAAAGCTAGTCTTCAGTTGTGTGTGTGTGTGGGGGGGGGGGTCTCTTGGAATCCCTGGACCAACAACTAGAAAGATGTCTCGCATCTGCTAGTGAGATTTTGTTAAAATCTGTATCTCTAGAGCAAGTATTAGCTTAGACCTTCTTCCAGGTTATATTCCTAATATAACAACTATTTTACTACTTTCTTAATTTCTTTTGGACATTCCTATGTCCAAATGAAAATAAAATACAACCCCCCAAGCAACCCAAAGTCACAAGATCAGGGTTGAGAACCAATGATGTCATGGTAAGGACACAGATCCTGTTTACTAAGATTCAGACCTTAGTCAAGAGTCAGCAGATTAACTTTCCCTTAAAACCACTTACACTAGATTGTTTTTAGTTTTACCAATATGTTTCCTTCCAACATTTCTGTCCCTGCTTATGTGTGGTTTGACATTCATAGTTACAGTTACATGAAGACAACTACATTCCCAAAGCATTACAGGAAAATTCCACAAATTAACATCTCCTAAGTTTTGAATTGTACACCATTCAAAGTAACACAATGAAATAGTATGCTGCCTTCCTCTATCTACCAGCACATGAATCATTACTTTCTCCAATGGATCCACGCTGTATATTGTACGTGTCTACTAGATACTTAATAGTCATATCAGCTATCAGATTGGCTGTCTTAGTATCTAGATATAATTATAATTGTTCTATTTTTAGCAGTTATTGTAAATAACCTACTGTACTTAATTTTAAAATTATAATTCATCATAGCTATGTACATATAGAAAGATAGCATGTACAGGAATCAATACTATGTACACTTCACTGGAAATTTTGACCATAGTCTCTGTGAATGGGGAAAGAGAATTGTGCTGACTTAGCCTGTCAAAAATCTTTTGGGCAACTTTAAAAACTATTTATTAAAATTACTGAGATAGCATAGAAATACTACCCTTGTGTAGATAATGACTTGAGTCTACCCTCTAGTTCTCCTCTTCATAGTGCCCAATGTTTTTTGAAGTCACAGCTTATTTTGTTTTATGTACAGTGTGTTCTCTAGTACTAGTGAATTGTAAGTCTTTGTTCTATCTAGTTATTATATGAGGCTCTATTACAGGCTAATCCCTTTCTACCTCATTATAGTAACTACCTTTTCTAGGGGCATTTGGTTTACTGGTTTTGTGCCTACATACCATAAGGATAGTATAACTTACAGTCAGGAGTATAGATGTGTCTCCAGAGGAAATAAAATACCCATTTATGTTAACCTATTTGTAAAACATACTTTATTTTGTTTCACCTTCTTTATATAACTATATTATATTTTATATGGTTTATGTTAACTTTACTGTGCTTTATTACAATCAAACTATCTTTTATTAGGCTATAGTCAACCTTTATTAGTCAATCATAATTCTCTCTCTCATATCAAAATTAGGCAATTAAGAATTTCCAATCGGCGAGAAAGAAGAGGGATTGTATGAGTGAGAGTTGTTGAGACCATGATTGGAAAAAGCACAGGGACAAATAGCCAAACTAGTGGAAACACATGAACTATGAACCAATAGCTGAGGAGCCCCCAACTGGATCAGACCCTCTGGATAAGTGAGATAGTCGATCAGCTTGAACTATTTGGGAGGCCCCCGGGCAGTGGGACCGGGACCTGTCCTTAGTGCATGAGCTGGCTGTTTGGAGCCTGGGCCTATGCAGGGACACTTTGCTCAGCCTGGGTGAAGGGAGGAGGGGAATGGACCTGCCTGGACTGAATCTACCAGGCTGAGCTGAATTCCCAGGGGAGTCCTTGCCCTGGAGGAGATGGAAATGAGGAGTGGGGGGGAGGGCGGAGAGAGGGGAGGAAGGATGGAGGAATCCGTGGCTGATATGTAAAATTAAGTTAAATTATAAAATAAAAAAATAAAAATAAAAATAAAGAATTTCTTTGACTTCACCTCCCCTATCCCTTTAGTTTTAGAGTATTAAATCCTATATTCTTGTTTGTTTATTGGATTAAGGTCTTATCCCAACAAACTAGACTGGATGCTAGACTAGAACACATGGCAATCCTTCTGCCTCAGCCTCTAAAACAATGTAGTTACAGCTTCAAACATGGAATCAATTTTCTTACACCAAATATTAGACAATACTAAAGAGCAATATTAAAATCTGAATAATTAATGATAGAGATAGAAAACATATATTATTTTAATATCACAGATTCATTTGATTTTTTTTCCCAAATAAGAGTTCATAGTGTTATATCCTTCTTCTCTCAGAGTATAAAGTTTTATTTGACCATTAAAACAATTTTTTAATAAAGGAAGATGTTCTTTCTGTTTAGAGGTAGTACATTACAAGATCTCTGCCCAGTTCTGTAAGGATTCCTAACAGTGTACACCTGCACAGACTAGAATGCGTGATGTACAAACGCATGCTCGAGGGCTGTGATTATTCCCACAGTGTGCTATATTCCTCTTCCAAGCACTTAGGGTCAATGTGTATTGGATTTTTCTTTCTCGCTCCTATTGAATTAATATAAACTATGATCTTTATTGAAATTTACTGTTTTTAATAAGTATATGACTCAGTACAAATACGAAACGATTTGTACCTCTTCAACTAAGCACAAAATTACTAGAATGAAGGAAATACTAAAAATCAAAGTAGAAATAAGAAATAAGGGAGGCAAAGAGTGAAAGAATGAGAGGAAAGGGGAGAGGGAAGGAAAGAGGGAGGGAGAGAGGGAGCTTGCAATCTTATCTGAAAATGAAGACATAAGACATTACAACTGATATAGAAATCTGCAGCAACTACTGGAGAGAAATGCATGCCATCACATTGGATAACCTGTACAGAATGGGTAAATAACTAGACATACACAACCTACCAAGGTCTATGCATGAGAAGGAGAAGACCTGCATGGACTGGGGATGAGTGATACAATTAAATCAGTAGAAAATGTCCCCCAACACTTGAAGTTTGGCTGTTGAATTTTACCAAACATTTAAAGAGAGGAAGCACTACTAGACTGGAGGTGTAGCTCACTGGTATAGCAGTGCCTAGTGTGCTCACTGCCTTGAGGAGTCCCTAACACCACAAAAAAGAGGAGGAGGAAGAAAAGGAAGACAAAAGAGGAGGAGGAAGAGGAAAACTGCTCCAAAGCCTTGAGAAAATGAAAGAGAAGGAATGGTCCCATCGGTATTTTTCTTACTGCATTATCCCGATAGTAAAGGCAGACAACAACATAGGAAAGTAAATTATAAGCCAATAATATCCCTGATGACCATAGACACAAAACTCCTCAAAAATACTAGCAATTAAGCTGGGCGGTGGTGGTACACGCCTTTAATCCCAGCACTCAGGAGGCAGAGCCAGGAGGATCTTTGTGAGTTCGAGGCCAGCCTGGTCTACAGAGCGAGATCCAGGAAAGGCGCAAAGCTACACAGAGAAACCCTGTCTCAAAAAACAAAACAAAACAAAAATACTAGCAATTAAAACTCAACTGTGTATGAAAAGCAGCATTCACCCTGATCAAGCGGGATTTATCCTCCTGATGTCATATACATAAGAGTATAAGCCACAATAACAGAATGAAAGTCAAAAAGTATGTGGTTACCTCAAGAGATGAGCTGAAAGCATATAACAAATTTTAATTTCATTGTTAAAAACTCTTTCAGAAATAAGTATAGAAGGAATGGGCCTATTTACAAAAAATGCCATATTTTTAAAATCCACAGCTAACCTCATCTTACCAGTAAAGAGAAAATGGCAAGAGGCCCACTCTTGTAACTTCTACTCAACATAGTATAGTACAACTCATAGCCAGAAAACTAAGAGACAAAAATGAATAAAAGGCACTCAAATGGGAAAGAAGTTAAAATGACTACTTGTAGGTGATATAACCTTACATATAATAAGTCTCCAAAACTCCACCAAAAATAACATTAAAACCAATCTAAGAATCCAGGCAAGTTTTACAACATAAAATCAAATTATAATAATTAGCAGTTTTTCTATATACAGAAAATGAACTATCCTGTCCCCACAAATGAAATTGAGAAAATAATTTCATTTATCTAACTAAAAAAGCAAAACATAAAACCAAGGAGAAGATTTACATCTGAAAACTATAAAACATTGGTAAAAATAAATTGAAGAAGTTACAAATAAATGAAGAAAACCCAGATATCTTGTTTTCAGGAATAGGATGAATCAATATTGTCTTGAAAGTCTGTTGGAAGAGCAATCTACAGGTTTAATGCAACCTTCATCAGAATCCAAATTATATTTTTAAAGAAATAGGAAAAGCACTAGTAAAATTCATATGAAACCACAAAAGACCCTAACAATTAAAGCAATCTAAAAGTAAAACAGAGCCAGAGGTATCACATTACCAGATTTCAAAACCAACTGCAAAGGTACAGTAATCAAAACAGCTTTATACCAGCATAAAGACAGCCACATTGACTATTAAAACAAAAGAAAGGACCTAGCAATAAAGCTCTGCATTCACACTCAATTGGTTTTTGACAAGGGTGCCAAGGATACACAATAGTGAGAGGCATGCTCTTACATAAGTGCTAGTGAGATAAATGAGTAACCACATGCAAAATGATGGAATTAGACCCTCATCCCACACTGTGCACAGAATCAACAGTGAGATGGCTCATACACAGCCAACGGGTATACGAAAAAAATGTTTAACATCACTAAACCACCATTAGGGAAATGGAAATTAAAATCCCACCTGTTGTACTGGCTCTCGGGGAAAAAATAATAATAAAAGACAACTGTTGTTGAGGATATGGAGAAAAGGAAGCCTTATACACTATTGAGAAGGATTAGTGCAGCCATTGTAGGAAATGATTGGAAGTACCTCAAAAACTTAAAGCAGAACTAATGCATGACGGGTACCAACTGGGAATATAATTAAAGGAAATGAAGCCAAGATGTCAGAAAGAGCAAAAACAGCTAGGAAGTGGATTCAACCTAAGTGTCCATCAACTGATAGACAAAGAAAGAGTGGTACATACATGCAATGGCACACACATTGGTCTTAGGAAATAAGGAATCCTATAATTTACAATCACACACACACAACCTAGAGAGTATTATGTTAAGTGAACTAATCCAGGTATACAAAGACAGATCTTGCTGGGTCCCAAATGTTTCATGTACAAAAGTTGAACTCATAGAAACAAAGAATAAAATGATGCTTACTAGAGGCTGTGAGATGGATGAGATTTTTAGCAAAGGAAGGAAATATCAGTTGGACAAGAAGAAAATGTTCAAGAGACTAGTTTTACCACATAGTGACTACAGTTGGTAGCAATGTATTGTGTAACTGAAAATTCCTGAAAGTAGATTTTAAGAGTTCTCAACACAGAAAAAATGATGTCTGTCTGTAATGCATTTTATATATGTATACATGCACTTACAATACAAAGAAACCCAAAGCCACAGGGTTCTTTCTTCATTCCCCATGAACAATTCTAACGCACCCATTTATCAACTTCCCTGCTCCATCTTACATTAAACAGTTTCCACTGAGCGTCCCCGTCGATCCAGGGGTAACTCAAAGGCACTAAAGCAAAGGAGAAGACAGAAGCATAGTAGGAGAAGGAAGACAGTCTGCCACAACTGGTTGGCATCTGTGGCATAACGTGACCCTGGAGACGTGGAGTTAAATAGTTAAATAGAGTCATAGGACCTAGATCTAACAATTTCCCTCAAATTCCAGAGACATACAATAAAGAATGTGTTACCAGGAGAGATAATTTGCCAAAATTCCTACCAACGGGTCACCAAATCCTAAGGATGTGTTAATAGCATCAAAGTGGTCCAGGGGTCTGATTTTGCTGAAAGTAATCTATAATCATGAGAGGAAAATGGGGGAAAATTGCAGATGCTCTATGTGAGGTTGGGAGAGGCAACAGTCTGCTTAATCAGGGAAATAGCTTTCTTAATTCTTCCATGATGTTTGGCTAAACGCTGACCACTGAAACAGATGCTATATTGTGTTTGACAAGAAGGGAATATCCTCAGTTTCTGTTTAGTCTAGTGAACCCACACAGGAATATGCATCAAGTGTTTGTCTTAACAAATGGCATCATTCCAAAAGGGCAACGAGCCAGGAGAGCTCCTAAGCCTCACTGCAAAGATAGGGATGCCTGGCTTAGATGGATGAAGAAGAGGGGCTGGTAGATCTCACAGGCACTGCAAATCAAACAGATTCTGGACTTAAAGAAACAAAGGGGATAAAGGCTTGCTTCCCAGTTCCCAAACCCAACAGTTTCAAATAAGAAAAGAGCTTGCAAAACATTTACAATAGGAAATAGAAAGCATGATCAGTTTGTGTGCTCTCAATTCACCTCCAGTTTCTCAAGAAGACAATTTGGAATTGCTGGGGCTGCCATTTCTACAAGGGATTTGGTGAACTTTAAGGGAAAAAGACAGACAGGAAGCAGATACTGTCTCTGTCATTGGAAAATCATGTTTATAAGTATGTGACTGACGCATTGGTTATGCAAAGAGGATTGCAAAGAACAGAGACCCACAGGCTCAATTTAAAGCAAAAAGTAACTGTGCTCATGCGACCGGCTTCTGAAAGCACAGTTTAACTGATAATTTTCTACACCATCCGCTTAAACACAGAAATGTGTTCCAATTATAATAACATGTAAGTAAAATAAAACACGATGGTGATCATGAATGGTATACATGAAGCCGAAATGAAAAGGACTAACATAGCCCACCTGCTTCAGATACAAGTGTAGAATGTATATGAATAGAAATGCCAGGCAGCTCTTTTGATGTAACATTTCCCAAATACAGATAGCTCATACTCTGAACAAAAGGAAAGGAAAGGAAGGAGAGAGAGGCTGGAGAAAGAGCTCCATAGATGTGTGCACCACTTCTGCTGCTCTTCCTCCCAGGACTCACAATGCACTGTGGGTCCTAAAGACAGAAACCTGGATAACATTTTTAATCCAGCATTCTTCACACATATTTTACAACAAGGCCTTTTAATGCATATATACATATACACACACATATATGTATATGTACATGTATACACATATGTGTATATGTGTGTATATAATACAAATTAGGATTCCATTGAATATATTTAGAAAACCCATAGTTAGTCTATATCAAAGTTTAAAGGCCTTCAGTATTTAGCAGCTAATATATTGGAAAACAGTTAATATAGTATGGAGATGCTGGGGCCGTGGTCCTTGTCCCTCCTTTGTACATTTATAGTCTATAGGAGCATGGTGACAAAGCAGCCCCTGCCCAGCAGGTGACTGCAGTTGCTTAGCTCACACTCATCAGAACTCTCCATTGTCCTCATATGGGACAGTCTCTTAACCATGTGGAACAGAAATGTTCTTCAGAGATAAGCAGTGGAGAGAGGAGACTCACAGAAAAGAGACTCACGGTGTCACTCTGGGTTCTGATTGACTCTTCCTCCTGTGCCCCGCATGGACTTGAACATGTTACCTAATCTCTCAGCTGCAGCATCCTCATTGCAAAGGGAATCCCAACTGTCCTATTAGAGATTTGCAAATCCCAAGTGTAACAATGCGTACACACCTAGCGCAAAGAATGACATATCAGAAACTCCCACTCAGCAGTTGCTTTTTTATTTTGTCACCATTAAATCATAACATTTTGCTTTCCCAAGGAGAAAGGAAGGAACACAACGGTCAAATGTCACTGAAGGTGGAAAGTGTTCTGTGTTTGAGCAAGAATCGTGACATATATTTCTAATTTTGCCTGAGATCAGAAGGCTGTCCTTGATGGCTCTTTGGAACACTGGAAGAGTTCCATCAGAGCCAGGAGACAAGAGCAATGAGAAAGGAAAACCGGGGCTGGTTTGAGAGCCTCTGTAGTTACAGTTGACAGAGCATGGCATCCAGCTTATGATTGTAAATACTCACTGTTTTCTTGAGATCATCTAGACCCACCTAGGAGACAAGGATCTGTGCATATCTGAGAAGGAGCTCTGAGGGAGGATTAATTGGTGGGAAGACCATAAAGTGGCTGGGTGAGGTCCTGAACTGAATAAAAAGGAACAGGCAGCTGAGCACTAGCAGTCATCTGTCCCTGCTTCGTGATGGGTTAGTGTCAGGTTACAATTGCCTCACACTCCTGAGGCCAGGATGGACTGTGCCCTCAAACTATGGGCCAAAATAAGTCACTCCTCCCTTCCACTGCTTTCACCAGGTATTTTGGCACAGGAAAAGACAAAGGTGACCCATACACAACTTCACATGGCATGGAAGCTGTATTTAGAATAGATTCTGCAGCATCCCAAGATGCCAATGGCGTCACAAAGGTGGAAACCCCAAAAGCCTAAAAATGGGAAGCCTTCCTGGAATGACGGTAGCATGTTCTGAACTCTAAGCTTCAGAATTGGGGCGAGAGGTCTATGCCAGACAAGGGGATGAGTGACCGATGGGAATATAGTAAAGATAAAGACAGTTGGGGGACAACACATAGAGAAACGCCTAGAAGCAGATACTTGCATAAGGCTTAGGAGCAGTAGAAGTGATGAAAAGGACCAAGAGAAAAGAGGTCGCCAGAGAACTGGAGAGGATAGTATTCTTAGGATGAAATGAACTTACATAAACAAGCGTAGACACATATCAAGGATAAAGGCTGCTCCCTACTGAGTATTGACAGGACCGGAAGTTCTGATTCTCCAGGGACCTCAGAGGAGCCATCTTGGCTCTGAGTCTGAAGCTTGCTGGCAAAAGAGGCAAAGTCACCCAGCATCAAAGCCAGCCAGCCTGCATGGCTCAATATCTGCATGGCTTGCCAAGGTACTCCACAGCATCCAAGCCTAAATCAGGAGTGAGGCAGGAATCTTTGGCAGCCTGTCCATGCGCACTGCGTGGGAAGCCCAGATCTGGCTGCAACCACAGCAAGAATGAACATCATGTTTACCCTTCATGAAGCTCAAAATAACAGCACTCCGAAATTAGCCAGGCTTCTAATAAGCAATGTGAGAGGTGTGGAGACTGCAAACACAGTGTTTGCAAAAAGCTTGTGGAGGGAGAAGCACCTGCTTCAGAAGCAGCTGGTTAAAGAGGACGGATTCCCGGGCTGCGGCAGGGGATTCCAAATGGTTGGGTTGTGGCTTTGGCTTCGGAAGCTGCAGTCACAGCAAGCCCTGCAGATAATTCAGATGCTCACCAAAGTTTGTGTGCCACCAATTCCAAAAGCCTAGAGTATCAGACAGGAACACAAGCACGGTGCCGCCTGGGGAAAGGAAATACTACGTTTTTACATTTTCTTTGTGGTAAATAATCCTTAGCAGAATTGCTATGCTTTGTAAAAACTAATCAGATCTAGTCTCTTACCTCCCAGATGACATCGGGAGATTTTCCTTCCTGCACTGCGCTTGCTGATGAGTATGCGGTGAAATGATTTGGGGCACTTCAAGCTTACAAAAGTAGGGTAAAACTACCCATTTATTTCCTCCTAAGATACATGTTCTGAAATCTATTAATGACTCGAAAAGAAAGAGTCCTGAAAGGGTTTAACTTTTTTTCACCAGATATGGTGAGTTATTTATTTATCTTTTTTTTAGCACTTTTTAATTAAGGCTTTATCTTTCTCAAGTATAAAAATTGATTTTTTTCCCTACTTAAAAATGTCAGTGACCAAATTCACTGTCACACATAAACTATGAAAATTATTACTTGAGTGGGGGAAATTAGAGTAGTTTTTGTTCTACGATGTTGTTCTAACATTGTACCTTCAGTTGTTAATAATCTGTTTTTGGTGTATCATATACAATAGTGGGTTGCACTAGGGCACATTCACCTACCTATAAAAGATACTTTGATCATATTCTTCTCCAACAACCTCCCTTATCAGCCCTCCTTGCAGGTCCTGTTCCTACTCTCCAACAGACCCCATTTTGCTTTCATGTCTTTATAAAAACAGTTTTAAGATTCCACATATGGGAGAGGTCACATGATAATTGTCATTGTGAGTCTGGCTTATTTTGTGTCACGTGAGACTCTGAATTCAGCCCTTGTTCTTGGAACACTGTGATCTCATTCTTCTTTGTGACAGAACAGTGTGCTTTAGTTTTGCTTCTGGTGCTGTGGTAAAATCCCTGACAGGATTACCTTAGGGAAGAAAGGAGCTGATCGCAGCTCATAGTTCCAGAGGAACATGGGCCGTCATGTTGGGGAAGGCAAGAAGGCAGAATCAGGAGACCCTGCTGCCATATTGCACAGGCAGTGTAGAAGCAGAGTGTGGTACAAGAAGTGGCGCCAGGCTATATGAACCCCAAAGTCCACCAGCAGTGATCTACTTCCTCCAGCAAGGCTCTGTCTCTTCTGCATTTCAGGACGACCTTCACAAACAGCACCACCAACTAGGCACCAAGTCTCCAAACACATGACTCCGTGGAGATGTTTTACATTCAAACCATGACAGAGCATACTGTGAAAATACCTATTTTCTTCATCCATGCATCCATTGATGGACACCTAGGCTAACCCAGTGGCTTGGCTACTGTGAATGGTTCTGTAGTAAGCATATGTGTGCAGACAGCTCTACTGTGTTCTCTCCTTGATTTCATTAGGTCCATATCCAGGAATGGTACAGCTGAACATTGCTCTGCATATATGCTAGCAGTGGCAAGCAACTACTAAAGGATTATTTTTATATATTTTTATGAGTAAAACCGTGAGCATGGCCATTGAAAAAGTCACTCTTTGGGGTGCTGATGCCCAGAATCAGACTACCAGTACTTGATTAACTCTGTCATCACAGTTTTTCCATTATTCTAAGGTCCTTCTTAAAACAAATAAAAGGATATGAGTAGGCTCGTAAGCTTGCTTATAAGAAACTGAGACCGTAGTGGAGAGGGATGAAGCTGGAGATGCCTGGGGAGACAAAGGCTACCAGAAGCAGAAGACCATGAGCTTCACCCTCCTCTGTCATGGGTTTCACCCGCCATTCTCAAGGCTCTATCCTCCCCTCTAATGGGATACATCTACTCCTCTCACTGGATCCACCCTACCTTCTCACAAGTTCCAGCCTCCTCTCACACAGGATCTACTCTCCCCTCTTACATTCTATCCCTCTCTTCACAGCCTGGTTCTCCCACTTACCCTACAGCATGTGATATAAAAGCAAACAGAACGCTGAAGGCTTTATCCTCAGTCAACATTGGAACACCATCCCCCCTACTGCCCCACATGGAGTAAACAAGCCCTGTGCCAGGAGTGATCAAGATCGCAGTAGTCTTTAGTTGTAGCAAAGCTATCATTAGGCAACTGGGACTCCTGGGTGAATGCCTTCTCCTAGGCAGATCTACACCAGGAAATGGGCACAGGGTTAAGACTATCTGTAAAGCATAGAGATTTGGACAACTGGCCTGTCTAGCACTACCACTCCACATTAAGGCTATCAGACTTCTGGCTATCACCACCTGCCTCTGTGTGCTCACATCTCTCTCTCTCTCTCTCTCTCTCTCTCTCTCTCTCTCTCTCTCTCTGTATGTGTGTGTATGTGTGTGTGTGTGTATGTGTGTGTGTGTGATGTGTAGTTAAAATTCAGCTCAATGTTACTTTAGAAATAGCAATTATTTTGATAAGGTGTATCAGAGTTTAGAATGAAGAATCAATAAGAATAAATCTAAACATTGGTCTTTAGAAGCCTCCAATAGCTATGAGACTACATACTCACAACTCCAAAACTGGGAGGCCCAACATAGTGTGTTTCATTAAGAAAACAGTATTTAATGAGCACCTAATATGTGCCAAGAAAGAACAAGATGCCAAAAGGAAAAAAATAGGCAAAGTGATTACATTCATACATTATACCCCAGTTCAGAATAAACCAGTCAACACATAGATGAACTTTAAAATAAATATATATCTTAGGTAGTGATATATGGTGCCAAAACAAAATCAGCAGAGAAAGATTGGGGTGGGGTTAGATTAAGGATGGCACTTGCTTCTTTGAGTGGATAGCCTTGGCACTGAAGACTTGAATGTCTTGAGCACAGAGAGAAGACATTTGCCCTATGCATCTACAGAAAAGAATTCAAGGCAAAACACATTGGTCCTTTAAGAACCTTGAAGAAGATGGATGTGCCTAGTGACCAAAGGAGAGAACTGGGTCTGTCCTACCAGAGGCAAAGACAGAACAATGAATTCCTCTGATGTTCTGACCCTGTGAAGTCCAGGCTCTGCTGCGTGCGCAGAATAAAAGGCATATGATAGAGCAGGACTGTCATGTTTACTCTTCACGAATTTCGTACTTCCAAACCATACAGAATGGTCTTCTGAGCTGAAACTTGAAGACAGGGGTACAATTGTCACCACAGGTTGCCAAACCTCAGGACTAAAGATTCAAAAGGATATAATTACGATGACTGATTTTCAGTACCCATTTGCCAACAACCCTGTTGGGATGTTTCAAAGGGTTAATGCTCTCTGAAACCATCTAAAGATGATGAGGAAGGATTAATAAAAATGATTTATGTAAAAAGGAGCTACTTCATTTACAGAAAGAGCACTAATGGCAAAGCCATAAGACCTAGGCTGAAATTTAAAATGTAAGTGTTCACACCAAACCTCCTTGTCTATTTTTCTTTTTTTCCTTTTTTTTTCATTTTGGTATAAGAAATGTAGATAATAATAGCAATCCAAAGTGAGACTTACCCACGATAAGAACTGTCTATATCAAACACACTTCCTGGAACATGAGAAGGATTCCATGGATTTTATCTATTATGGGCAATTGTAAAAACCAGAATCTGAATGAGTGCGTTTGATGAAAAGTAATTTGTGTAGAAGCACTGAGAACTCACTGTAAGAAGAGAACTTTACAACATTGTTAGCTGTTGGCTAATTGGTTGCTTGGCAAGTTGGTCATTTGTTTGGATGGATGGATGGATGGATGGATGGATGGATGGATGGATGGATGGAT
>CABHPR010144280.1:51949-66973 GCA_902168415.1 Peromyscus melanophrys
GATGGATGGATGGATGGATGGATGGATGGATGGATGGATGGATGGATAGATGGATGGGTAGGTGGGTAGGTGGGTGGGTGGATGGATGTGTGCCCTGATTCCTCCTCAGTGTAAAGAAGGACGGACTCTTATCCCACTGAAGCTTGAAGGTGCATTGAAAGTGAAGCTTGTAGACCTATAATCCCTATGTAAAAGCTGAAGTCTCATCTATTCAATCTTCCATAGTCCAAGGATAGATTTTCCTTTCAAAAATCAAAGTACAATACTCAAAAGTGGCAATGAGCAGCTAACGTGACCAGGTTGCTCACCAGGAGCACCGGACACCTGTGTGCTGCATAACTCAGCATACTGAGGCGATTTCACCTGCTCTCATGCTCCATGTTTATGCTCACCAGGGTCAACACTTCTCTATAACTTTCCCTCCTCCCTGGAAGCCTGTCTGAATGTTGTCTCTCCTCCTTTCTCCTAGTTTTCTTTTGTTCTTCCTGTTTTCCAGTGCATGCAAAAGCATTGTCTTAGATAGGGTTTCTTTTGCTGTGATAAAACCCTATGACAATGGATGACTTGGGGAAGAAAGGGTTTATTTCTGCTTACAACTCTCAGATCACAGTCTGTGGTTGAGGGAAGTCAGGACAGGAACCTGAAGACAGGAGCAGATGCAGAAGCCATAGAGGAGTGCTGCTTACTGGCTTGCTCCTCATGGTTTGCTCAGCCTGCCTTCTTATAGCACCTAGGACCACCAGCCCAGGGGTCCCACTGTCCACAGTGAGCTGGGCCCTCCCACATCATTCATCAATCTAGAAAATGCACCACAGGCTTGCTTACAGGCCAATCTACTGAAGCATTTTCTCAGTTGAGGTTCCCGTTTTCAAAATGACTTTAGCCTGTGTCAAGTTGACATAAAACTAGCCAGCACACACATACACAACCACCTAAAATAGAATTCCTAAGTAAACTGGAGATAAAATATCATCTACAAAATTAGCTAGCATTAAAATTTGATGGCAATCTTTTTTAGATTTTTTTCCCTTTACTCTGTACCTAAATAATTGCACTCCTGTGTATATGTGTTTATGGGTGATGCATATATGTATATACAAGGTTTGTGTATGTGATTTATGTGTGTACATGTTTGTGTGTATGTGTTAGTGTGCATGCACATATGTTGTACATGCATACAGAGATTAAAAGTCAATATCAGACCATTTATTATCACTGTCCACCCTAGTTTTTGAGGCAAGGTTTCTCATTGAACTTGAAGCTATGCATTTCAGCTAGACTAGTTGGCTAGTGAGTCCTGGGGATCCCTCTGTCTCGGTGCCCTTCAGTTCTAAGAGTGCATGGAGGCACCACCGTGTCCAGATGTTATACGTGTGCTAGGGACCTGAACTTGGGTGTTAGCCCTGAACCTCCCTCTAAATCCATCATGCATATTTTTTGGCAGAATATGGCTACACATATATACATTTTATGTGGAAAATAGCCTGCCACTTAACAGCATAGAACTAACCATTTACATATCTATTTTATGGTTTATGCCACATTGTATTACCTGTTTATAAAATGTATGCACCACAATAGATTGCATAAACTAGCTGTTTGCATCTGATTACTACCAAAAATTCTTCAAACTTTTAAAAATCACCTAAATCATTAAAGTATTGATCCAAAAAGATGTATTTGTGTCCATGTGTGGGTGTGGGTGGTATGTGTTATGTATATGGAGTGTGTCCTTGTGTGGTATATTGAGGTTGTGTGTGTGTGTGTGTGTGTGTGTGTGTGTGTGTGTGTGTGTGTGTTTTCACATACATAGATAGTGGTTTACTTGAGGTAGATGGTAGAAAATTAAGGAGAAAATCAAGTGGATTGAAATCAGCAATAAAACTACCATTTTCCAATACTAAATGGACCTGAAATTTATCCCCCTGCATCTGTAGGTAAATGTCCTTCTGTTCTTGAAACAATAAATCCCCATGAACTTCACATAAAGTTTTGCAGAGGCAAGATGTGAGATGGCTTCCATCAGAGTCCATTCAGTGCTTGTTTGTGCACTTTTCAGTCCGAATCTTTTTACATCCTGGCTGGGAAAGGTCAGAATGCAACATGTTTCCCAGCCTCTGTACCCTGGGTGGCTGCCAGACTGTTGAAAATAATTGCTTTCAAACCCCAGATTATGCCGCCATCTACTCGGTTTCAAATCAGCAAAACCCACAGCAACGTGGTGTGGCGCCTTTGCTTCTCTTATCATCTAAATTCACTTTTACAATTACTGAGTGGCTCAAAAAAAAAAAAAAAACTCCATTTCTGAATGTGCAGTTTTCCACCTTAACCTCAAAGGCAAGACAAAGAGATGGGAACCTGTACTTTACAACCTGAACTTCTGAGGCAGGAAATGGAAATCAAACCATAAATTGGCATGGCCTCCTGCTCTGCACTATAATAATTTTTTTCCATATTTCATTGTCCTGGCATGCACCTTTCCACCTCATTATCTTCAGGAAGTGTGAGTGCATTCTCCTACAGCAGAACCTCTTGGTGCAGAGAAACCCTTCAGTGCTGGGGCTCAGCCAGACTCGGTGTGGTCTGCACCAGCCCTTGGGGCAGAGGTGTTGGGATAACCACCCATCCAGCAGCCTCTTGGTAAAGAGGTCATTTGTTACCCAAGGCACTTCAACAGCTGGCTATGATCAAGCCCTCTGTGCTGTGCTTGCGGATTCCCAGATTCCCTTGCAGTTCGAACTATTCTAAATCAACCGTTGGATGTGTTCCTACCCACCTTTATCTGTTCACAGAATGCTGAAACACTACTCTAGGTTCCATAAGCAGAGGCTGATGGATGTCCCCTGCAGTTTCCTATGCAACATCTTTCAATCCCTAAGCCAGGCTGGCCACCACAAAGCCACAGAGTGCTGTGTGTCTGAATTCCACTATCCACTATTTCACACGAGTCAGCCAAGGAGGACAACTGAAAACTGGAACAGTGACCCCAAAGTTCTCTCTGAATCTTAGAGTCCAAGGACATTTCATCTTGATGCAGTTTTTATGCAGTGTTTTGTGTTTAATGCCTGGAATTACTGTCCAGCTCCCTTCAAGTCCTCTATTCTTGAGGGATGCACATAAGCAGTAACGAATCTGCAGTGCATAGTGCAAAACCCCAGACTGGCTCTCTCACCCTGAGTACATAGAAGCCTTCACCATTTTCTTATTGTTACTACAAGTAGACATTTTTGGCCCATCTCAGTGTTTGGTATTTCGATTTTTTTTTTTTTTTTTTAATTTCTGAGGCTGTTGCAAGACTTTGGTGAAGAAGAGATTTTTTTTTTCCTTTTCCTTTTCTTTCTTTCTTTTTTTTCCGTCCAATTTCCAGATAAAGAAACAGGTTTTCAAAGATGACCTCTTCTCTTGAGTGATGTTCTTCGTACTGGGGGTCAGCTCCCTGCTGTAAGGGTCTGACCGAGATGTAGGTGCCAGCTTACTCTTTTCAGTAGGAAAATGATAGCATTCGTGTAACAGGATGTATGAATCTTTTTATTTCCTGTAATGAAAAGAGTACAGAAAGGAAACTTTGATGTGTGTAACGTAATTGTATGGATCCTATCAATCCATTACCCTGCATGCAGAGTGGGTTCCGATCTTCACATCCGTCACTCTGCTGAAATGGGCAGGCTTTTTCCACATTTTTACTCACCTAATGGATTTGATATAAAATCTGTTTTTCTATGGATGTGAGGCTCTGGAGGGTTTGTGGTTCATCAATACATAAAGGCTGCCTCCTGCTATAGCACCCCTCCCCCGAGCAGCTGCCGAGTGTGGCTAAATGCATCACAGACTTTTACAAGCCTGCTGTCACTGCTCTTCATTACAACAGGGCAGATAATAAAATAGGAGCTTAATGGCATTAAAGCAGGAATTGCAATACATGAGGAGAAGGCGAAAGCACATAGCACAGTGAGAACAGAAACTGCATCCACAGAGCAGGCCGGGGGCACAGAAGATGCTCAACATTGTCAACTCACTGAGGAACCTTGAACTTGAAGGTGGCTAGCACAGCAGATCCCTGAAAAGGGAAAAGTTAACATGCATAATCTGAAACCTGGAAAAGTGTCTAGCCTCATGGGCTAACTAATTCTTCAGTTCTGAAACCACCAAAAGTAGGTTTTGTAAATGATCACATCAATTGCCCACAGTAATTAAGAGTGGGATTAGGGATGACTCAAATTCTTAAATACATGTATCTGGCTGTCTATCACTGGCAGAAAGAGAGCAGACAATGAAATCTCTGCAACCTGAAATCCACAGCCTTGCCAAAGAGAGAGGCACATGAAAGCCATTATAATGATACAGTAAGTTAGGTGCACTGAGAGATGCCAGATGCCGTGGGAATACATAGCAGAAGCAGCATCACCAGTCCAGGGAGGCACTAAGGAAACCCTCAGGGGAAGGGGCCAATGATATTGAGCCTTAAGATCAAATAGGAACCAGGTATGAGTAACATATATAGGTTATAGGGATGAAGGATGGAAAAATTAGTAAAAGGGAAGAAGGTAGGCTTTTTTCTCCCCACTTTCCAAACATCCAAATACATACAACAGTTTGAAGAAAAGACTTATAAGACTAAGACAAGTGGATCACAAATTCCAAGGCAGCTTGTTACTGAGTGAGTTCAAGACAGAAGGATCACAAATTCAAGGCCAATGAGCCTGGGTGACTTAGCAACATCTTGTTTCGAAAATTATTTTTTAAGTTTTTTAAAAGGGCTAGGGTGTAACTCAGTGATAGAGTGCTTGTCTAGCCTGTAGAAGGCCTCAGTTCAATCCCAGAGTACTGAAAATATATGAAGATGAAACAATGTAAATACAGAATGGAGTCACATGCTCCTTGAATGTCGGGAACAATGGGAGGAACATTTTGGGACAGCTGGTAGCAAAAACAGGCTGGAAAATGGGCTTACTGGGCAAATTCAGGGAGGTTACAATACACTCTGCAGCCATTTGAAACCATCAGGGTTGTATGCATGAGTGTAAAATTATGAGATTCCTTGGCTAGTTTTTGTAAAGAAGGACAAGATACAAAGCAGAACCGAGGTAAAAGGCTGCTGTAACTTTCAGGCAACAGAACACAGCCAAGGCCATGAAAGGAACAGAGTGGAGCGGCACACCTCAGAAGATTGGAAGGTACAGATCTGGGGCCAGGGATCAACTAGACAGATTCAAATGAATGATGCCCAGGTCTCTGACTCAAGGACAGAGTGGTGTAGGCTCTATTTTGTGAGGTGGAGAACACTGTAAGTAGTGTTAATTTGGAATAAAACTATGTTAATCTTCAGACATTAAGTGTTTGATCCTTCCTTTACGTCAAAACAAGCATTTATTTTGACCTAAACTCGTAGTAGAGATCCACCTTTATGCATAGATCAATAATCTACAGTCACGTCCTAGAAATCATGAAATGGGTAAAAGTGCACAGGAAAAGAGGGGGAGCACAAGTATTCATCCTTGGCTCATCCAGCATTTACAAGCTAGATGCTTCCCAGAGCTCCCCGTGAATGGTTATCTGTGGGTGCTATAACATCTACGAAACACAGCCCTGAAAATAATAGTTGTAAACCTGTACACCTCCATAGACAAGACATATGTGTGCATAGTTCATTTTTAAGTTTGCCTGAGTACAGGAGAATTGGTCTTGAAGGCTCTCCTTTCTTGGAATGAATTCCATGACATCCTTTAGGGTTTATCCAAGTCTATAATGTAAATGAAATCGTCAAGCCCCCAAAGTTCCCATTATACCTTTTTGTTTCTCCACTGCTGAATACTATTAACTGTTAATTCCAAACCCCAAAAGACCAAGTATAGCTCATGGGTCCCATAAGGAAATTAAAAAAAAAAATAGGGACTTAAAATGAGGGCATTTGTGGAAAAAATTTAGGTTTTCTCTTTATCCACAAAGATCTAAGTGCACACAATGGTTCCAAGCACTCTAGATAAAGTAAAATTACCTATGCAAACTATTTACATTTAAATGTGCCAATCATGAGTTCAGCATGTGGCTTCCATGACTAATCAGGAACACTCCAGCTTTCTCAGTACAGAACTTGTACAGAACTGGGAACACTCTGGACACCATGACCTTCAGAGTTTGAGTATCTCATGTTCTCTATGGGACTCGGCCCAGTGTTGAAGCTCAAAAGGACCCAATTACCATGAGCCATCTGATAAAGCATTTATATGGATGGCTACTCCTACCAGTTGACAGTATCACCTTTTTGGGTCTCAGCAGTGGAAAGAGCCTCCTGGAAAGTAGAATGCTACAGAGCTCCAGGGTGGTGCCTTCCCGTGGAGCCCTCCATTTGGAGGCGAGCTTCTTCCATGACATGATGCTTTATAGTCAGCAAAAGCTACCTTTTACTAAGCTGAATGTACAAAAGGGAAAAAAAGAGATTTAATTAAGGAAGTCATTTTTCCCTTCTACCCATAAGGAAACCTCTACAGACAGACTCCAATCTACATGCAAATGGAGGCATCTGGTTTTTGTCAACAGCACCCAGCCTATACTAAACAATAGGAAGCTCAATGAACAATACAAAGAACACTAAAATTTTAACCTTTGGGTCACTAATAATTTTCAGAGTAATTAGTCTCTTCAGAGCTGAAATTTACATTGGAAATTGCTTGTCATTTAAAGCAGAATTTCCATCTATGCTTCTCAGGGAGGTCCAAATAGAAGTCATCCCATGAACTGAGGAACTAACTGAATCTAAGAGAAGATGGGCAAGCTCACTAAGAGCTGGAGCCACCGTGGCTCCAGACTGCCCAGAGACCCCAAGCACCTTTGCCTGCCAGCTCAGGCCAGACTCTACCTTCCTGTCTCCCAGGTAGTGCTCCCTAGCAGAGAGGGAGGAGCTCAGGGGCTGCGCACAGTTCTGCTGGCTAGTCTTGTCTGCGGTGTTCCATGTTGATCACCGTTCAAACGAAATTCTCTGCATTGTCAGAGTAACTGTCTTCTTAGATGTCTAATTGTTTTTGTCTACCTCCGATTTTTATGTAATGTCTGCTCTACAAAACCATGTGCCACTTTGTTGCTGCTGAATCATTCATGTGTTGTGAATGAAATTTAACAAAGAAATCACTGAAGAAGGCTGGAGAGATAGGTCAGCAAGTAAAGTGCTTAACTCAGAAGCATAAGGAACTGAGGATCCTCAAAACCACGTAAGAATGCTAGGCTTTGTGGCATACATTAGGAAGCTAAGGTATGAGGGTCCTTGGGGCTCATTGGCCAGCCAGTCTCTCCTAATTCGTGAGCTCAAGACCAATGAGATACCTTGCCTCAAAGGAGGTAGACAGCATTCCTGAGGGTGACCTGAGGTTGTCTGATGGACTTCAGTCACACATACACTCATATTCACCTACACACACACACACACACACACACGAACATACATTTAAAAAAAACCACTGAGGAGATAAAGAAACAGTGTTCATGGTATCCTTTCTAAGAGGATTACAGTGATAACGAAATCTATCCATTTAGTGTCCATCTATAATGTTTATTGGACATTTGTATAGTGGACAGTATCCTGCCGATTGCATCTCATGGAATAGCTCCAGGGACTCTCTCTCCCAGTAGAGGTCCCCTTTCTACTCCACTGCACAAAAGAGGAAATTGAGACCAAGGAAGGTCAGGTGCCAAGTGTCACCCAATCAGCGAAGGTGACAACGTCAGAATGTAAACCAGACTGATACCAGAGGTAAATGTGGAGCCAGCACCTAGCAGCTTTTCAGAGCATCCCTGAAGACTTACTCCCTACAGCCCCTGCTATCCACACCCCTATCCTTGATCCTTTTCCCTAGTAGAACCACCACCAAAGCATCTGACTCCCAAGTAATCAGTGAGCTCTCCCTGCTACTTCTTTCTTTGAACTCAGGTGACATCCTCCTTGTCTCTCTGTTTTATCTGAATACAGGTCCATGCTGCTAACAGGCAAGTGAGAAGTCAGCTGCAAGGGGCAGGCCAAGGAGTGCTGGACACTTACCAACAAGGGACCATATGAGGGTGGGGCCTCAGAAAACCTGTTTAAGGGCCATTCAGACCATCAGCTCTCTTCCTCTGATCAGCCACTAGCTTCCCTAGTCTCTCCATGTAGGGGTAGGGATAATGTTCCACACACCAGGCATTTAAAAAGTGGGAGCACCGTGTCTTACTAAAACAGTCCTAGAGAGGAGCTATTCACGGCCCACTTAGCCTCCAGCCTCTCAGCTCTACACACTGGCTACAAAACACATATTCCTTGTGCAGAAACCAGAAGATTCGTTTCTAAAGAAATCAAATTATCTGTGACCCAATAAAAGAAGTCAAGACACTAACATCCAGGTGACCCCCTAATGAAACAGGAATCTCTCCATGTTGTAGGGAAACCCAATAATCAAAAAATGCAACCCCAGCCCATCACACATGCTCACATTCTGGCCAGCTGTGTGGTGCTTTGTTATGAAGTATGAATGAATGAGAAAGATCTAGCACTACATACATTTATAGAACAAGTCCAAACCTGACAACTAGGACCAGCAAGGATAACAGCACTTGAGAGAAACAGCGATAATACAAAAAAACAAAAGAAAATGTTTCATAAAAATAACTACAATGTTGCATCTAAAATAAAAGAGTGGTGGTGGCGCAGGCCTTTAATCCCAGCACTCGGGAGGCAGAGCCAGGCGGATCTCTGTGAGTTCAAGGCCAGCCTGGGCTACCAAGTGAGTTCCAGGAAAGGCGCAAAGCTACACAGAGAAACCCTGTCTCGAAAAACCAAAATAAATAAATAAATAAATAAATAATTAAATAATTAAATAAATAAATAAAAGAGCGACCAAAAAATAGAATAGAATGATATGAAAAAGAGACTACCAGAAAATAAGAAATTATACTTGGAAATTTTAAAATATGATGCCCAAATTAAAACACAATAGCAAGGGGCTGGCAATGTAGCTCAGTAGTAGAGAATTTGCCTACCATGTGGAAGACCCTGGGTTCGGTTACCAGCACTACAAAACAACAATAACAAACAAACGAAATTTGCAAAACTGAAAATAACAATACTGGAAGGATGCTCAAAGTAGATTACAAAGACAAATTTCTAAAAGATAAAAATTAGGAATAAAAATGAGCAAGAAAAAGCATGATAAATTAAAATTAATAGGTTTAGGGGGGAAAGGATCAAGAAATATAAATTTGTGACCCTACATAAGGAATAGGTGTACACATGGTAATCAGAGCACATTAGCCTTCTCAATAGCAACCCAGACAGCTTGACAATTGTCTTTCTGGGGTGTCTCAATTAGGTGTGAAAGGAGAATAATGGCTTATCAGAAGAACATGGATTTAGAAAGTTAACCTCAAGCACTCCTGTCTTCAAGATGCTAACTGAAAACGTGTTCCTAGAAAATGAGGGTGCAGACCCAGAAATGGGATGTCATGACATCTCCAAATCTGAGCACAGATCCCTGAAGAGAGGAAAAGGCAGGTTTGGCAACAGTGGAGAAAGTGATCACAGGACAGGAGCTAAACCAAAGAGCCGCCGATCCCGATGGAAACAGAGAGACAAGGAGAATGTCGCCAGAGTTCAATGTCACCATGACTGCCAGATGACTGGAGATGCTTAATGTTGGAAGAGGTTTTGAGAAAAGCTGTAAAGTTGTGATAGTGAATTTGGAATCCACAGCAAAGACATAGATAGCTGAGCAAAGCGGGGGTAAATTATTGGTCCCAGAGAAACAAATAATCATACAGAAGAGAAAAATATAACTACATTTGATTACCTGGCTTATTAGTGAATAATGTCCATGCTGTCTTACACATATAAAGGCTGAATTTTCATGGACCCCAAATTCTGCAGCGTGACTGTTTTGGGAAAATATTGCAAAGGGGGCTGAGGAGGAAGGCTGTGTTAAAGTCTAAATCCTCATCTCACATCAAGGGAAATCAATTGAAAATATCTAAGGATATAAATTAATAAATTCCACATAGAGGGGTTGTGAGGGTGTGTGTTCATACATGTATGTTTGTGCATGGGGAGATCAGAGGTCAACTTCAGGTGTCTTTCTCTCTGCTTTCCACCTTGTTTTTTGAGACAAGATCTCTAACTGCAACTGGAGATTGCTGATGGGCTAGGCTTGCTGGCTAATGAGCTCCAGGGATCTGTCTGTCTCTACCTACCTAGCCTCTCAGTGCTGGGATTAAGTCTGTAACCCTACTATACCCTGCATTATGTGTGCTGAGGATCCAAATCCAAATTATCCACTAAGCTAGTCTCCCGAGCCCCCTGTGTAGATCTTTTTAAATATATGATTGTAACTGAAAGAGTTTGAAATATTAGAAAGGACTGTCTCTATGGAATTAGACTGAAGAGGTGAGCAGGAAACACGACTGAGCTTGTCATGTCCCTCTGACACCAGTTGACTTTTATAAACACCGGGTTTGCTGTCCCAGTCCTCATTGATGTTTAGCTGGAGATTCCACCCTGCTTCCTCTGGACACGTGTGATAAGCCTGGTCTGGCATGTATTTATTTAAAAAGCTTCTCCCATGATGGACTCATTTTCAAGCTTGAAGCGCTCTCACGGCCATGCCAGCCATTGTACCACGCCTCTGAGGACAGTTGCTCCAGCCCAGGGCTGCGTCTCTAAACCTTTCCACCCACCTCATTAGTCTGCTACTGTTGACTGACCCTGCTAGTCTCCGATGCTTATTTCTATTCTGCATCACACTTTCCCTCTCAATTTCCAACTTTCCCCCCTCTGCCTGTCTTATCTGGCCCAGTCCCTGCCACCTGCTGTCACTCAGTCCTTACCATCCAGGGACTCACTTAATCTGCCTTGGTATTCTCATGCAATGTGCTTTTCCCATCCATAGCACTGACCTTATATTTCTGGTTGTGAGCCTAGCCTTTAACGGCTGAGCCATCTCTCCAGCCCAGCACTGACCTTGATAGCAAGTACAAATTGCGGCTATTTCAATAGCCTTAAGGTTATAAGACCATCAGTCTTGCAAATACTTGTCATTGTTCAATGAAGTCTATAGGGAATAATAGAAATAAAGTCATGAATGAAGAAAATTATGGTGTGCTGGTAGAATCAGTGTCTGGTTATCTGTAGGTGCTAAAGCAGCATTAGCCTTTATTGATATTTATTTAGCATCTTTAATACTCAGGGTACACATAAACCACATTTTGACCCATGAAGAGTTTGCATATGGAATTAAAACTAGATATAAATGAGGAGTAACTAATCACTTACTCCTTTATTTAACAATTATTTATAGAGTACTAGTTATATTCTGAGGCCAAAGGTTATAGAGATGAAATAGTTTTATCCCAGCTTTCACAGAGCTTATGGTCAACTAGGAGCAATATAAACAAACAGTAATAATGCTATCAGCTCGGTGCATGGTGGAACACAATGCACACTGGGAAAAGCTCTTGCATTATTTGTTATAACTCAGAGTCCCAGAGTCTGGGCCACAGACTTTCCAGGCAAGACTCAGAAAAGGTCACCAGGGTTTGGAACATCAGCATTCAAACCTTTTCCTTTCAGCATACTCACTGAAAGTGAGCTCACAGGGCTAGAGAAAGGGTTCTGCAGTGAAGAGCAGCACTGGCTGCTCTTGCCAAGGACCTGGGTTTGATTCCCAGCACCCACATGGCAATTCACAACTGTCTGTAGCTCCAGTTCCAAGGAATCTGACACCCTCTTCTGCTTTTGCAGGCACCAGGCAAGCATGTGGTACACAAACATATGTGCAGGCCAAATATTCATACACATAAGATAAAAATAATATCTCTTTTTAAAAGAAAAGAAAAGAAAAGAAAAGAAAAGAAAAGAAAAGAAAAAAGAAAAGAAACTCACATCCCACTGAGCACATTTGCTTTGTTCTTGTTGACAGTTTATTCATGTAGTGTATGTGTGATACATTATAACTAAAGTAGACATTTAAAAAGAAGGACGGTAAACCAGCATGATGGCTCAGTGGGTAAAGTGTTTGCTGCTGCGTAAGCCTGATGAATTGAGTTCAATCCCCAGATCCCGGAGTGGAAGAAGAAGAGTGACTCTCAAAGGTCATCTTCTGACCGCCACACCCATACCATGGCAATTGTGCACGTATACAAACACACACTCACACATGCACACACTAATACACCACACACACACTAATAATAAATAAAACATTTTTAAAAAATAAACAATAAAGGAAAGGACTTTTCAAGATAAATAAATGAATTGGAACGTCCTCTGCCTGTTTCCCAGTCGATCTCCCCCCAGCTCCAGAGGGGACACGACTGTGATCCCACCAGGCCAGGCCAGAGCAGAGGCCTTCCTGCTGCTTATGAAGAGTCTGATTTCATGAATTCATCAGAGACCTGGGACATTCATAAGCAGCAAAGGTAGCATGTGACAATCCAGACCTTTCCAGGACCCTGGTAAACACCACTCGTACAAGGCATGGTTTCCCTGTGAAAAAGCCCGTTCAAGGAACTGAAACAGATTGAAGTTGCTTAGTGAGCGCAGAATTAGAACAAATGGAATTGCGGTCTGTAGAGATGTTTCATCAAACGAGAAGAACTGATTGAACTGCCCTTCTCGTCTCTGGGTATATTCCTGTCTGAATAACTAGACCTGGACCTCAAATAAATACTGACATGTTTTCCTTTTAGCTTTCGTTTTCCTAGAATCACTTCAGACAACTGCCTGTCTGTTAATGCATCGCCACCTCAGATAATAAGAATGTACTTGATTGGATTGAAACTTGAAAACATTAATTACATTCCTGTCCCAGGGATTCAACCTAAAGAGACAGAATTGCTCTGCATAAGCCTGGAGGAACACAGGGACCTGAATCCTGGCAGGCTCTTAGGTTGTTAAAGGACTTTCCCTACTTAGGACCAGCAGAATCCTCCTGGCCCCAGGAGATGCATCTTCACCCATTCCAGCTTTGAGGTTCCTGAGGGAGGCAGCTGCTCATTTGCTTTCTGTTTTCTCAAAGAAGTACTGGGCTTCCTGGGAGCTGGGACAGTGCCCCTCTCTCCCTGCATGAAACATCAGATGTGGACCCAGGAAGGAGGCTCAGCCCTTGGATAACAGCATCAGGGACAGTAAAAATCCTTTCTTTTTCCAATGTTATCCTACCTACCCCCACTATCATGCTCTTTTTCCTTGAAATTAGCCCATATTTTCCTACTGACCACTATGAACAGTTAAAACCCAATAAACTAAAACTACACTTCATATACCTTAAGAACAATCAGTCCCTATCTCCAACATTTCTTTTTTGAGTTAGGGTCTCAAGGAGCCCAGGCTGCACTCTCCTTCTCCAGAGAGAATGACCTCAAACTTCTGTTCCTCCTGTCTCCACTTCCTGAGTTACAGACATGTACCTCCATTGCTGGCTCTGCAGTGCTAAGGATCAAACACATGCTAGGCAAGCACTCTCCTAGCTGAGCTACATCCTCAACCCTCTACAAACATTTTTATTCTAGTGGAGACACCTACAGATATATTTTCCCTGACTTACCAGTTATATATTATCTACTAAAATAGTTAAAAGTGAGATCATTATTCTGGGACAACTCCAAAGAATAAGAAATATTAGAAACTATTTTATGTCATCCATTCAACCCCTTATCCGATGTGTATAAATTCTTAACAAACCACAACCCAATTCAATGTGAACAGTATGATAAAATTCAAGATTAACTAATAAGAAATCATCAACCTTGGCTGTATCTATAGACTTAGCAACTGAATTGCATTTCTTTTTTTAAATTATTGTTATTAAGAGATTTTCTATTCATTTTACATACGAACCACGATTCCCCTGTCCTCCCTCCTCCCACCCACTCCCCAGCCTTCCCCCCCCCAACATTTCCCCCATTCCCACCTCCTCCAAAGCAAGTTCTCCTGTGGGGAGTCAGCAGAGCCTGGTACATTCAATTGAGACAGGTCTAAGCTCCTCCTCCCTGCATCAAAGCTGTGCAAAGTGTCTCACCATAGGCACTAGGCTCCAAAATGCCGGCTCATGCACTAGGGCCGGGTCCCAATCCCACTGCCTGGGGGCCCCCTAAACATTTCAAGCTCAACAACTGTCTCACCTATCCAGAGGGCCTAGTCCAGTACCATGGGGGCTCCTCAGCTATTGGTCCACAGTTTATGCATTTCTACTAGTTTGGCTAGCCTAGCCATCTCTGTACTTTTTCCCATTATGGTCTTGATGTCACTTGCTCATAGAATCTCTCCTCTCTCTCATTGATTGGACTCCTGGAGCTCAACCTGGCACCCAGCTGTGGATCTCTGCATCTGCTTCCATTAGTCACTGGATGAGGGCTCTATGATGACAGTTAGGGTATTCAGCCATCTGATCACCAGAGTAGGTCAGTTCAGGCACCCTCTTGACTATTGCCAGTAGTCTATGGTGGGGTCATCCTTGTGATTCCTGGGAGCTTCCCTAACACACTGTTTCTCCCTATTCCCATGATGTCTTCATTTATCATGGTATCTCTTTCCTTGCTTTCCCACTCTATCCCTGTTCCAGCTCGAACCTCCCGTTCCTCTATGTTCTCATCCCCCAGCCCTTGCCCTCCATTACTCCCCTCACCCCCAGTTTGATCAGGTAGATCTCACTCATCTATTTCTCCTTCACTGGGCGATCCATGCATCCTTCCTAGGGTCCTCACTGCTAGCTAGTCTCCCTGGAGCTGTGGGTTGTAGTCTGGTTATCCTTTGTTTTACATCTAGTATCCACTTATGATTGAGTACATACCATGTTTGTCCTTCTGAGTCTGGGTTACCTCACTCAGGATATTTTCTAGTTCCATCCATTTGCCTGCAAATTTCATGATGTCATTGTTTTTCTCTGCTGAGTAGTACTCCATTGTATATATGTACCACATTTTCTTTATCCGTTCTTCAGTTGAGGGGCATCTAGGTTGTTTCTATGTTTTGGCTATTATGAATAATGCTGCTATGAACATAGTTGAGCATGT